>JAQIXP010005183.1:0-10692 GCA_034700285.1 Proteroiulus fuscus | reverse complement strand
GACCCAGACAAGACACTGAAGCGATTACCTACCGTAATGCCATTACTGGCATTACCCCGAACCACTTTCCCACTCCCTTTTAATGTTGAATGAACAGGAATGAAAGGTGTAATAAAAGTGCATTGTTGGGACATGAAAAGTTAAATTATTCATAAGTTTTTTTAGGTGAAAAATATGTTACGTTTATGTGTAGGCCCTACCGATGTCGTATTCATACTGCATATTATGCATACTGCGCCCTGACAATGATGTTGTATGCATACTGCAATGTATATGTTAAAGGCAGTTAGAAAGATTTCATAATTGATTCAATGTTTACATGATAATAAAGTTCAGACAAATACTGTTACTTGCATGTCATTTAAAAAAATGATGAGTGAAATAAAAAAATCCAATTATATTGATTTTTAAAACCTTTCCCCCAAAAAAATTTGTGATACATGTCAATATATCCACCTGACTAAGAAATAGGGGCAGTTACAACTTTAAAATCTATTGCCACAATCAGAAATGCTGCATTCTGCATGCAAAATTGAAGTCTGATAATGCTGACTCTTACAAAAATAATCTACAGTATTTGAAAAATAAATGAAATTAATTTCAAAATTAGTTTTATAAGGCCCAAAAATGGAGATTTTTCAAAATATAATTTCTGATTAGTTTACAACTGATACCATGAAAAGGTATACAATTTCAAAAATCATGATTCCATCAAGTTACAATTTTGGAAACACAATTTTGCTAATTTCATGATTTCTAAAATCACAATTTCATGACAGTTACGCTTTTTTTTCTTCAAAAAACTCGATATTGGGTCAATTAAACTAAATTGGAAATAAGTAATTTTTTTTTGCTAGCAGAGACCATTATATATATTGTGTTAAGCATACCTGTACTACCTGTACACCAACTCATCTATTGTCGTATGCCTACTACACCAATTAACCTATTGTAGTATGCATACTGTACCAATTAATCTATTGTAGTACTCATACTACACCAATTCATTACCAGTTTATGTTTGGGTTTTGAAAAATGTGATAAGTTTATGATTGTGATGTAAAAAACTTTTGTGATTTAGGATAAGAAAAATGTGGTAAATGTTTATGGTAAGAATTTAAAAATGTGGTTAAAGTTTATGATTGAGGTGGGACAAATGTGTTAGTTATATATTGGGTTAGTGAAAAATAAGATAAAAGTGAGTTGTGTTACGACTTGGAAAAATAAATTTATAATCTGGAATCATAAAATTTCTGGGGGCACCTTATCACATATTATGTCCATGACAGGAGCATGCATCACAGTAGGATTTCAGCTGCAAGTTGTACGTTATCCCTGGGTTCCAAACCTGGTACCATGCTTGGACCATGCTGGTACCTGCTTTTTTTCCTTCTCCTCATGGCAACTTTTATTTCAGTGTATTTTCAGTTAATAATTGATCTCTACTTAAGCGACAAGAATTTCCATTGGAACGCTCAAGTTTTGGCACTTACCATTCGAGGATTTAACTATTTTCTTAGCGTTCACATCATCGGGTTTATTGTTCTGGTGTGCCTCACGTTGGTCCTGGTCTTTGTCGAGGTCAACTGTACCCTCTGCGGAGACATCCAGGTCTTGGATACCAAAGAAGGAGAGTACACACTTAGTGCCAACATGTCCAGATACAATGCAGCATTTAAGTCTGCTACCAAACTGACCCATGCTGTTGACAAGGTGTTCTCCTGGGTCATTGGGTCATACTTGACCAGCTGCATTTCTCAGACCATATTCAACACGTACATGTTGGCTTATCGGCAAGAGAGCCGTCTCATCTTTGGGCTCTTGCCCATAGATGCTTATTGTTTGGGAGAATCAGCATGTTCAGTCTTTTTCATGGCGGTTGCCACTGTTATGGTCAGCCATCAGGTAAATTTTTTCAGAAATTTCTGCAATCTGGAGTTTTAGTTTGCTTAGAAAGTTTATCTCTTTGATTCTTATTCCAAATAGGCCCATGCTGCATATGACATGTTGTGCTGTATTGACTTAGAGAAGCTGGCAGTGCCACGACAGATAATTGTAAATATTTTGCAAAAAATTCAATTTAATATTTCAAATACAATCCAAATTTGGGTAGAATAATGTATATTAAATATTAATACGAAATTTATATTCATTTTATAGAAATTTTCTATAGGGAAATGAATGATTTTTTGTTTAAAATCTATTGTATTTTGAAGGTTTGTGCTTTGCAAAATCGCCTGACCAATACAGCCATTGGACTGACCACTTTTGGTATTCAAGTAATGCAGAAACAAGTATTATATTCTGTAAGTTGTCAGTTTACTAATGTTATCTGTTTGGCATTTCAACATTGTTCGGCTGTGATATGATTGTCCATTTCCTTTGCAGGTGGTCAGTCTCTACTTGACCTATGTCTTTCTTATTCTTCAATTTAATACCTGATATTTTTTCAAGTGAAAAGTAGTTTTATCTGGAAATATGAGATAATTTATAAAATTAGTTTTAGATGTTAATTTCTGCTAGTAGTTTTGATGATTTTCTGTCAAAAGTTTGACTTTGCTAATCAAGAAAACATTTATGGAAATGCTGCAAAAGTTCTGTGGCTTAGGCATGATTTTTCAATTGTATATACTCTGCACAATTCCTATAAAACAATAAACTCTAAAATAATTACTACTAAGTCATAACCATTTAGTAAACATCAATTAATGGTACCTTGGTCCCATATAGGGTTACATGTTTATTATTTACTTTGGCCTTCATTTGTAGAAAATGTTGTTTTGTGGGTTATCAGGTTTTTGCATAGAGCCAAAGAGTTCATAAATATATAATCAATTTAGGTGTACAAATTATGTTTCAATTGTTTAAATATGTTTCAAAGTATGTTTCAATTAATTTCTTTAACAAGCTTATTATTCTTCATAAATGGAAATTTTCTTATAGAAATTCATCATCTAAATTCTTAAATGTATTTTCTGCAAAAATAGTTATTTTATGCCAAGTTTTTAGTCCTTGATATAATTTGCTAAAATAGTTCTTCCAGAATGTTAATGAAAAATTGCACAGACTTATTGCAAGATCTTTTCTGCAGAAATAATAGTGGAATATTGTTCTGTAAATTGTGTGCACTAGTTAATGTAACGTTTTTCTTGTTCAAGGGTTGAGTTTAAATGTTTGTTTTACACTACATTAAGTTTTCACAAGCTGCATAAACTTTGCATCAAAAATATCAATTTTAGCCAGAAATGGCCTCCCTACATCATCCTTGTACATTATCTTGCAAAATGTTAACAGGAACACTTGACAGTTACTATAGATAACGGCTACCATTAATATCAAAACTGACATTAACACTCAGCATGACATTCTCTGCAAACTTACTTTAGAAAATTAAAGTAAATATTTACAAGCTCGTGTGCACTTACTCGTGTTTTTATTATGTCTTTTTCACTTTTTCAAACCTTTTTCACTTTTTCAAACCTTTTTCACTTTTTCAAACATCCTGGTTGATGAATATAGCATTTGTTGCTTTTCGAAGTAGACTTCAATTATTGAAATGCTTGACAAAAATAATATAAAAAATATGATCAGAGGTCCTAATTTACAAATAAATACATTTAATGCTGATCTGAAATATTCACTGCAACCTTACCTTGCATTTTTGAGATGTTTGGGAATTGCACACTGGCCCACAAGTCATGGTTCCAATCCTTGGAAAGATCCGTGGATCATCTATGGCTTCTTGATTATGGTGCAGTGTTGGATACCATTCCTTATTCGTTGGGAATTGGTGCCATTGGCTGAGGATACCACAAATCTAGTAGCATTTCTCAATTCCATTGTCTGCGTGCTGAAAGATGTCATAGCTTTCATGGCTCTATTCATTCTTGGCTTGACCAAGAACGGCTTGGTCACCTTTTTTGCCTTGTGTGAGCAATTGAAATTCAAACCCGATCGGCAAGTAATCTTCAATCATCGGGTGAGAATGTCTAGCTGGGCTGTGCTGTGCATTTTCGTACTGTTGTCCATGGTGCAGCTGTCAGGTATGTCATGATTCTGTTGTTAGGTATTTCTTATGCTTCTGTACAGCACTGATTATTCTGGAAGCTAAGCTAAGGTCTATTAGCAATCATGAGGAAACAAGTAATATTACTTACGTCGTTAGTGGGCTGTGTCTCAATGCTTGTGATGTCTATTTTGGTTTTTGTCCAATATTTTTATTGTAGAAATTCTACCATTTAATTGGAAATTAATTTATGAAAATGCAAATTCTTGACCCCTCCCTCCTTTAAGGAAGGTCATTAAGAGTCACAAAGGCTGGTAGCCCGTAAGGAGAGAAAAATCCTAATTCAATCTATCTTATCACTTGCATGAGGCTTATGATATGACTCATGCAAATATTCAGTTTTAAAATGTAGTAAATGTAACTAAAGCCTTTTGGAAACTAAAAATAAAATTAAAGGGAGTCTCACCTTATGGCAAATTTGTTTTAGATGATAGTCCAAGAAAAGTTGTTATGGAAATGTTAAAGTAAAATGTTAACCAGACATACCAAACAAAATAATAAATGTACTGATAAATGTATTCCATTGAGTGCAGACAAAACTTTATAACAATATTAATATTGTCCTTCTTGTTCACTAATTTGAATATGTTAAAGTATGTCTGTCATCATAGGAATCCCATATCAATCAATTTTGCAGTGTTATTTAATCCTCTACAGAAAAGAAATTATAATGTTTTATTACTGGTATTAATTTGATGATCTTCATTCCTGTTTTCCATTTTGCACTAAATCAGGTTTTTTAACTGACAGTATTTTAGTTTTGTTAAGTCGGTTTCAGATACTATACTTCTACATTATTATATAAACTTTTCCAAGACTGATATCTTAAATTAATTTGTCACGTAGTAAACTTTCTCTGTAATTGTATAGTGAAATTTTTTTATCTGGACTCTTTTGCTATTGTCCTACATTTAAAAGTAAGTTATCAGGCATATCAGTTTATTTACTTAATACAATTTATACAAATTATTATAAAATGCAACAAAATAGTCAGTTAAATGCTTATGTTACGATAACAGTACTATGAAATTAAATGGCTACTCATATGTAATGTTCCTTAAGGGGGCTGTCCACACTTTTTAGAGCATGATGGGAATTTCCATGATAAATTAAAATTAAAATTTCTATTTCTCAATTATGGCTAAACATAAATCGATGGGGTTTAATTTTTATAAAGGACAAGTAAATTTACTAAAACGTGATGGAGTATTATTTATTTGTTTATCTGCCTTGTGAGTTGTACAATCGGGCAACGTGTGGCGAAAAACTAAACAATAAACTTTGAAATTCGATAATTAAATATAGAATGCATGTTATAATGAAATCGAACTCATACATTTTGTAGTAAATTGAATCAGCTTACCAAAAAATCAATCCCGATCGTTAACCGCTCAGCCAATGTCGAGATCCGCTCAATTTTGGGAAAATTTTTACGCCAATGTGAAAAAGCATGGGAAAACGCAACCGTCAACTCTGAAAATCGATAACTACATTCAGAATGCATATTACTTCATAATCATACTACAATTTTAATCAATTTAATAATCTTAAAAAAAAATCAAACCACATCGTTTTTCTTTTATAAGTTTTTGAGTTATATCAGTTTGAAGAAAACGAATTTAACATTGAAATCCCCATAGGCCCATGCTGTTAAAAGTATGGACAGCCCAGTACACTATAGTAAATGGATGTCACATTGTGCATTGATGACATATAACTATTATAGTGTTTTGAAATTTCATAATCCCCAAATGTGTTGTTTCAGCTTACATTTCCGCTGTATTCATGAAGATCTATGTTGGTCCAGACTGCTCCCATTTGTCTTCAGTCGTGATGAGCATTCGCACTGTCAACATATTTCTAAATGTCCATGTGATTGGATTCATTGTCTTACTGTGCATTACTATCTGCCTGTTGTTCTATGAGGTGAATTTGACCCTTGCAGAAGATCTCCAGAAGCCAATAGTTCATCTCGACATGCTGAAGGCCTTTGCTTCTCTTTTTCGCCATGCTGTTAAGATTGTAGCAGCATGCGACCGAATCTTGTCTTTTGTTGTTGGCCCATACTTGATGAGCTACATTTGCCAAATGATCTTTAACACATACTTTTTAATTGAAGGGATTACATTTGTGCAATCTTTTACGCGGTATTGGATGATTGAGTCTGTGGTGGCCATGGTTTTCATGTTGGTTTTCCCAGCATTGGTGAACATGCAGGTACTGGACACCTAAATTGATGCAAAGGTTTGTTTCATTGGGCAGCACCTGGTGCTTTTATGTGAACTGTTGCAGTCGAATGAAACAAATATTTATAATTGTACATATCTGTTCTTCAGAATTTGATTGAATGCATTCTTATACATAGGCTCATAAATCTTATGAGGTGTTATGCAGTGCCGAAATTGAAAACATGGATGTGCCACAGCAGCTTATTGTAAGACACTCTGTGTATGAGGTTTGCTCTTTTTAATCTTTAGTTTAACTATTTGTTGCTGTCTTAACTGGAATTTAGATTATTGGACTGCAGAATCGATTGACAAATTCAAGCATTGGCCTTTCTGTGTGTGGAATTCGGGTTCTTACCAAATGTTTTATACCATCGGTAAGTCTACCGCAGAGTGTGTTCTATAATTTATTTAAAGAAATATTCATGTCAACATTGTTTACCAACAGGTTATTACTGTGTACCTCACCTATATATTCCTTCTCATCCAGTTCAAAACAAAATGATTTGTTAATCAAATCTGACACTTAGCTAGAGTTAGGGCATATTTTTATGTTGGGAAATGTTTCGAGAAAAGCATTCAAATATTCTAGTATTTTGATGCAATAGACTTCCCAAATCATCCTTGTGCATTATTTTGCAAAATTTTATTATTGGCACATGACAGTTATGGATTAACATTTCCAATTAATGTCTAAACTGACATTGGCACTTAGCATGATCTCTTGTCATTAAAACGTTGTTCTATGTAAATTTATGTCAGAATATTAATGCAAATATTTATTCGTTGGCATTCACATACTCGTGTTTTTATTGTTTTTTTCACTTTTCCGAATTTCTTGGTCGTAGAATACAGCATTTGTTGCTTATCAAAATAGCTTTCGGCCAAAATGCTTGTCAAAAAGATTATAAATCTGCAAATTGAACCTGATATGAAGGAAAAAGCATTTAATGCCGATCTCAAATATGCAATGCAGCCTTACCTTGTATTTTTGAGATATTTAGGAATTGCACACTGGCCCAAAAGTCATGGTGCCAAGCTTTGGCAAGATCCATGGATCTTTCATTGCTTCTTGATCATGGTGCTGTGTTGGATGCCTTTCATCATTCGTTGGGAATTTGTACCATTAGCAGTGAATACCACAAATCTCGTAGCATTTCTCTATACCATTGCCTGTGTGCTGAAAGAAGTTATAGCTTTCATGGCTCTGTTTATTCTTGCAATTTACAAGAAGGGCTTGGTCAACTTTTTTGCCTTGTTTGAGCAATTGAAACTCAGACCAGATCGGCAAGTGGTTTTAAGTCATCGGATGAGAATGTCCAGCTGGGCCATGCTATGCATTTTTGTACTGCTGTCCATAGTGCAGCTGGCAGGTATTTTGAAAATGGGATTTGTCTGTTTGGCCAGTTTCATGCTGCTTTTGAACTTGTTCAGCTCGAGGCTAGCTTACCGTTAACCACTTTATGCAATACCTGTCGAAACACCTGTACACAATTAATGCTTGCATTTTCATTTGATTGGATTTATTCATTCTTGTCAGGAAACTAATTACATTAGTTGCACTAGGCATGGCCTGCGAGTCAAACAAGACTCTTTAACGGCATGGTAACATGCATGGATAATCAACCATGACAACATAGGTTCAATGTCACATCCCTTTCTCTTCTTCTTGATTCTTCCATGTCTTTAGCATGGAGATGGACAGGAAGTTAGCGTTCCAAATTTTTGAATAAAGTAAACTTATTTGAGTGGACAAACTCAAACCTAGTTTTTGGTGTCATTTTGATAATAAGTTTGTCATTTCATGACTTAAAGTTATGGAGGTGTGGCATAAATATTTTCGAGCATGTGTTTAAAAACATTAGTTTAGTTAGATGGCAATGCTCACTTGCACCAACCTTTACTTTCACTATTGAGCCTAGTTCTATTTTTTACTTTAACAATCTCGTACCATTATTATTTGATTATTTGGATATTTATTTTGCTAATACCTTGGTCTGTAATTACAAATAATCTGTCAAATGCACATCTCCTTCAGTGGCATCATTATAAAATTTAGTTGTTAGTCTTATATAAAGTGCTTATAAATGTGTTGTTTCTTGTTTTTTCTATATATATTTATTGAAAATATTCCTCAACAATAGTGTTTTAAAGTGTAGTTGTCCTTAATTGTGTTGTTTCAGCTTACATTTCCACTTTATACTTGAAGATCAATGTTATTCCAGACCTCAATAATTTGTCATCAGTCGTGATGATCCTTCGCACTATCAACATATTTCTAAATGTCCATATGATTGGATTCAGTGTGTTCATGTGCATCACTCTTTGCCTTTTGTTCTATGAGGTGAATTTGACCCTTACAGAAGGTCTCCAGAAACCAGAAGTTAATCTCGACACATTAAAGGCTTTTGGCACTCTTTTTCGTCATGCAGTTAAGATTGTAGAAGCATGTGACCGAATCTTGGCTTTTGTTGTTGGCCCATACCTGATGAGCTACATTTGTCAAATGATCTTTGACACATATTTTTTGATTGAAGAGGCTACATTTATGCAATTTTTTTCATGGTATTGGATGACAGAGTCCGTGGTGATCACGGTTTTCCTTTTGGTTTTTCCAGCTTTGGTGAACATGCAGGTATGGACACCTAAATTGATATTAAGGTTTGTTCCATTGGACTGCTTTTTGACAAACTCAGTTACTTACATACTTTATTAATCACAACTACTTACCTTGCTTACATGTGAACTGATGCAGTCAAATGAAACAAGCATGTTTAATTATTTTAATTAGTACTTTAGTGTTACATTGATTGCATTGATATTCTTTAGGCCCATAAATCTTATGAGGTGTTATGCAGTGCTGAAATTGAAAACATGGATATGCCATTACAGCTTATTGTAAGACACTGTTTATGATAATTGTTTTGTGTAATCTAGTTAACCTTACTGGTTGTTGTCATAACTTGCTTTTAGATTATTGGGCTACAGAATCGTTTGACCAATTCAAACATTGGTCTTTCTGTTTGTGGTATTCAGGTTCTCACCAAAAGCTTTATCCCATCGGTAAGTTTTTCACAGTTCATTGGGTTTGATTTTCAAGAAATACTAATACCAATATTGCCTTTCAACAGGTCATTACCGTGTACCTCACCTACATTTTTCTTCTCATCCAGTTCAAAACAAAATGATTTGTTAATATAATCTGACACATAGGTGGAGTTAAAGTATATTTTTATGGTGTAAAGTATTTTAAAAAAATCTTCAAACATAAAATTAATTTATCGTCTAAATTTGTAATAAATAGTTCTGCAGAAGCTTTCATATTGGTTACACTTTCACCTTAGAAAAGTGTTTCTCTAGCAAAATTTTTTAGCACAATAACTTTATAAATTACATGAAATGCAATAATTGTGCAAAATTGTGCAAAATTCCAAAATGTGGTCTGGAGTTGACAAGCATCCTTGACCGTGTCAATGATCAATTAGTGGCAAACATCAACATGACAATGAGTGCATTACACTAATGCAGTTTTGTTTTATCATTTATGCTTGCAAACACTTCTGTATTAAATGTTATGTTAATGCAAATATTGCCTACTGTTAACATATTTCATCTTTTCGACACTTGTCAATATGCTGTCATTGTTGACATCTGTTCTGGATGTTATCTACAATATTGTCTATTAGAGAACACATACAAATTTTGACCATTTCTGTACCTTTCATTCGAAATGAAAGTTGTCTCGAGACTCCGGTCCCACTTTATTAAAAGCAGTCAAGTCTTGACTTTTGATCCCAACGTAAGAGCAGGAAATGCCAAGATGTCAGATTTAGTAGCACATTGGCAGCCATATTTGACATGGCTCAAGCTCCTGGGTATGCATATAATAAATGTAAACACATATCCAAGAAGAATACCAACTTCAGTCCATTCCCGATTTTGGAGGAATCCATGGACTTGGTACAGCTGCCTGATTTTGCTGGAAACCTGTGCAGTAATAGTTAGCCGTAGTTGGGCGAAGGATGCACCTGTCTACAAATTCAACACTGAGACCGTTTCCTACATTTTGCGCCAGATTTGGCCAGTGGCTGAATTTCTGTCCTTAATGACATTTTTTCTGTCATCAATGTGGGGAAATGGATTTTCTCGCATTTTCTTCTTGTTCTCGCAATTAAAAATGAGTCTAGACCATTTGGTAAGGTTGGCATATCGAATTCATGCCATGGCAAAATGGGTATTTGCACTGTTTTTTATCCTCACCATGATTCAAATAGCAGGTTAGTATGATTGTTTGTTAATCACAAGATCAACTAATTAATGGTTTAATAACGCACGCTGGTAGACCAACTCTACCTAATATAAGGCCCATTAGCAGAGCATAATTACTCATATTTTTTCCGA
>JAQIXP010005182.1:0-10693 GCA_034700285.1 Proteroiulus fuscus | reverse complement strand
TACTGCAGTTGTATTTCAATAAAACTGTTAGAATCCAACAGTTTGGCAGCAATTTTACTGCAGTTTATAGGCTTATTACAGATTGCAGAAAATATTGCAGTTTGGCACAATATTACTGCAGTACTTTTTTCACTGGGATGCTTGTGAATGTTAACAAACTGAAAATACTTATTTACAAGCCAGCATACATGCATGCAAAATGAGTTATTTGTTTTGATGTTTGTTATTAAACATTAGTTGTTGCCAATGCGTGGGTGGAAACGTTACTTGATGTCATAGACCTTTTACCAAAGGATGTCATCAGGCAAGATGTAAGTTACATTTTCCAAATATTTTTGTTCAAGTATAATCTACTTAAATTCTCAAATTGTGGTGATGAGCATGCTAGCCTGTGCTACCAATTGTGCTAGTTATTGTGCAAATTAATCATATGTGCTTACAAATTGCACAAGCTAAATAAACTGAAATTAAGATATGTAGAATTTCCAATCATAATGATAGTTATAATAAATGATTTTTTTTTCTTTGCAGATTCTTAGTCTGGCAGTCAGCAAAGGCCAGATATCTCAACCAATATCATCCAGGCTATCGTGCTGCCGAATGCTTGGAAAAATATGTGCCAAATTCGAACCGTATTTGTACGAAATGCATTTTTAATCTGTTTTTACGTGGTTTGTAAAATGTTGATCATGGCAACATGCTAGATGTGTTTTTTCTCAATTATAATAGAATTAAAAAGGAAATATTGCCAGTGGTTCAGGGTCTTTGCCAGGATGTTGATTACGAAGTCCGAGGCTGTATGTGCAGGCAGTTGGATGCTGTATCTAAGGGATTGGGGTAAGTAACATTAAGAATTATAACTTATGGGTTATCGTTCCCAAGTAAGGAAAAAGTCTAAAAGTGAAGTTAATGCTAGTAAAATTTATTTTACATTTAATTGGATGAGACGATGCATATCAGATGCAAAAAACAAATTTAATTTCTGTGTAAAATGACTTTTTAAAATTGATTCATCTTTTGGAGTATCCAAATCTGTCAGCACATTGTACAATAGAAATTGTCTATACAGTATTTTGCAGGAACTCTCTATACATGTAAATTGTCATACTTATTCATTTATCATAATTTCTTTTAAGACATTTCAGAGTTAGCATTAAATACAAATTATAATTATACCCCTTTTATTATATTTATAATATGGCAAGACATTTCAAATTTTGTTTTAACTCAATTAAATATGTTTGATAGTAGGCATGCTTTTGATAAAAGATATAGCTAATGCAGGTAATCAGGATCCATAATTGGTATTGTTTACTGCTGGCTCAAAGGCCAGGTCTGGTCAACACCTTTTACAACAAATTTAAACACTTGGTCAGCTTGCCTTGAAATTTTAGAGGTGGAAATATTAAATTGCTTTCTCATGAATATATTGTAAAGAAAAAAATGATAAGATGCTTCTTAACAGATCAATTTTTTGTATGTAGTCTTGAAGCTACGAAGAGTGCCATTTTACCAGAATTGGTTGAACTTGCTAATGATGAAGAAAGCTATGTACAACTTGCAGGAATTGAAACGGTGGTGAACATGCTTAGCCTTTTAGATGATGGTAAGTTTCATATTACACATTATTCATTTTTCACTCTATACCTGTAATGCCTATTTCATGGAAACTGGCCCATTTTTTGTGAAGTCTAATTTATATTTTGCAAATTTTTAAATATCTTTCATCATTGGAGTAAACATGACTATACCTCGACTGGCATTAGTATTTGGCTTTAAAGATCTGACTGAATTTAAATTAAGTAAAATTAATCTTTCGAACAAACCTAGGCTTATATATATTTCCTTCAAGATCGTAATCGATCCCAGTTTCATAGGCGCCAATTATGGGGGAAGGGAAACAGGGGGGAAGGGGGGCATGTGCCCCCCCCCCCCGAATATTTCAGGAAGGGGTATTTGCCTCGATAAATTTGTTGCTTTAGTTTGTATACATAGAATTTTGAAATTGTAGCATTTAATATTTCACCTGCAAGTCAGACTGTCAGATTTTTGGCAAGTTTAAAATATTTTATGATTTTAAGCATTACATAAGCATTTACATAAGTATGATCTAATCGAAAATGTAACACAATACTTTTAGATGTGAACCTATATAAACACAATATTATTATTTGAATAAAAAGTCTGCTGCATATTAAAAAGCCTTTCGTTTATGTTGTCTGGGCCCCTACATTTTTGAACTCATAGATAACATGGCAAAATAAGCATTTTTGGAAATGGTTTTTGAGCAAAAATTCGCCTGCAGCGCCATTTTTAGTTAAATTTCCAAAATTGTGTGCAAAATCCTTCAAATTTTTGCTTGTGGCCCAAATATAGAAAAAAAGGTTGTTGAGACGCCCATCCCCCCCCCCCCCCAATAATTTTAGAAAGGCGGCTTCTATGCCCAGTCTAGAGTACCTTATGTAGCATCTCGGTCACACTATCCATCCTTTGCTAGTGTGACTTTTACAAAACTAGCAGCTATATGTTGGTTCATATCATTGGACTGTATATGGTTTATTTTGTATGGATACCTAAGCGCCAAGAAATACAAAAATAAAATCTATCCATTATATTTTTCTTTATTCTTTGCTCATAATGGTAGGCTGATTTAATCCCCAATCAACTAGTATGATGCAAGGGGAATATAGTAGATCAACATTAAGAGAATGGACATGAATCATAATAATTAATGTTTTTTTTTTCAATTTGTGTATGTCTTCTAAAGTAGTCAGAGGAAATTACTTAAATGGCGAGTTAAATATTTTGCTTGCCACCTTATAGTTTCTTTTAGAACCAGTAAGCTTACTAGTTAGAAATCTAATTTAAACCTACCTTCAAAATAATTGTTAGTAATGCATAATGCATTAAAATGTCATGAAAATTAGGCTGGGTAGCACACTTACAAAATTCAATATTGCCGCAATACCGTATACTTATATGTCATGGAGTTATACTTGGATAGTGGATTCTTGATCTAGCTAACTTTATATAGCTAATAAATTATATCTTGCATAATTTAGAATGCACCTTTAACTTGGAACAATGTAGTATTTGTATTTAATTTTGCATTCACCAGTATTCACCAGTACTAATATTTTGTATTCACAAATATTTATATATTTTCCAGAAACTTGCACTCAGATAATTGAACCATTAGTCAAGAAGTTCTGTGAAAATGCCATCAGATCACAAGATGTAATGCTTCCTGTGGTAGCTAAACAACTGGGAAAACTATGCCATGGTCTATCTGGTAAATTTTTACGCAATGGATTTCAATATTTTGTATTTGAATTAATTGATTCTTGTTATATTTCATAGTGAATCTAACCTCAGAACAAAAGCACTGGTTCTTGGAATTCTATCGACAAGTTGCACAGCTGGGTTTGCCAAATCATCATGACGACAACATCAATCATACCAAGGATAATGGGCGACAACCGGTAAGTTCTATTCATATTTAATGCTCTCACTTTCAGGTAATCTGCCAGATACAGGGATATAATGAGATACAAATTAGCTAATTAATCATGCATTGATATGGGAGATTGAAGAGGGAGAAGAAGTTAAAATGCCCTAACCTTAGTTGGCATCCTCCAGAATTGAAAATACCTAAAGGGTTCAAAATCTAAAGTAAAGTCCACAAGTCTTCAAATGTCGTGGGAATAAGAAACCGGTGCACTTGATCCACCAAAGTAACCAGGTACCAACGATGAAGCATCAGAATTGGCTGGCTGGGCTGTACACTGCATACAGATCCAAGAAATCCATGACAATTGCAGACTTATCAGACTAGGAGATACTGTTACCATCTTCTGCATTCACATAGGCAGCCATTCAGGGGAGATGACAAGTGATCACAGTGAAGACTCATAAGAAAAGAGAAACCCATTTAAGCAAGACAAACAATCTTGATCAACAAAAAACAATTACACAAAACATGGGCCAAGAAATTTCACAAATTCATAGGGAAAAATAAATATAAGCAAATCTTTGGAAAAGTGCAAAATAAAGATTGGCACATATCAACTATCCAGAAAAAAGGAATAAGAAAATCAAAAACGATAATGGTGACATTAAATCAATCAAAGGAAAATAACATTTGGCAACAGAAAGGCAAGATGGTTGCCAACCCTTTACACTGGCAATAAACAATCCATGAGAAAAGCTTTTGGAAAGTCAGAACCACCTTTAAAAGTGGGAACATCACCCGAATACTATTCTACGTGGGTGGCGCTAATCAACAATGGGCTGGCAGTCCTTTGGTGAATACATCCGCAATCTGGTCCTCGGTTGGGATGTACTGCATGTCGATCTTCTTCTGAGCTACCAACTGACTCATGGTGTGATATCACGTCTCTATATGTTTGGAACGTTCGTGAAACTGGATTGCAAATTAGTTTGATGGAACTCTTGTTGTCGATGAATAACAATGGCGACGTCTCGTCATTATTCACAGACCCGTCCTTGAGGAGTCGATCCATCCAAGCTATCGACTTCGCTGTCTCACTGGCTGCAACATACTTGATTGCCATGGAAGATAAAGCTACACACCTCTGCAGTTTACTCTTCCAGAGCACAGCACATCCAGCAAACGTGATCGCACTGTCACTAGTCGATCTGCGCGTCAGCTTGTCGCCCATGTGGTCAGCGTCGCTGTTAGCATCGATGTCCATATTGCTCGTCTCGTAACGGATGCAGTCATCACTGGTACCCTTCAAGTACAGCATGATGCGCTTCATCAGTTGCAGATAGACCTTGGTGCGTGCATTTTGGGACATGGATGCAACGTTAACTAAGAAACCAATGTCTGGTCGCGTTCACTGCACCAAATACAGCAGACTTCCGATTACCTCTCTGTAACGATCCTGTCATCCAACAATAACGAATTGCTAGGCCACTAACCTGGTTCAATCGACAGTTTTAAGGGATTAGCATCTGATATCATCCCCTACCGCTCAAGTAAACACACTATTTTAAAGGTCTGGCTGATTTCTATTTCACCGTGATTTTGCGTGATCTGCATGCTAAGATAATTGTCAACTTCACTGACACTCACCTCGAAATGCACTGTCAACTTTGGAGAAAGTCGTCGAGCTGAGTTTTCACTCCCATCAGTAGACTATCGTCCATGTGGAAACACAACAGAAGATGCATCTTCTTCGTGTTGTTTGCTTTTTAAGAAGTACATACAGGGATCTGCACTGCTGACTTTCATTTCTGACTCTTCAAGAAATTCAGTCAGACACTAGTACCAGCATTCTGAAGACTGCTTCAGTCCGTAAATGTTGCAATGTAGTCTGCAGGAAATCCATCTGATCGTCAAATCCCTCTGGCTGTTGCATGTATAGCTCCTCCAGTCGTCCATTTAGGAATGCTTTTTTAGCATCGAATTGCAGCAGCTTTGATCCTCACTTGGCAGCAAAAACTAACGTCGTCCTGATTGTCTCGGGTCTGGTCACTGGACTGTAAGTGTCGTCATAGTCGATCCCCGGTCATTGCGTGAAGCCTCTCGCAACTAGCTTTGCTTTGTAATGGAGCAATTCGTTATGTGAGTTTGTCTTCTTTACAAACACCCACCGGTTGTTGATAGCCTTTCGTTGTTTCGGCAACATCACTAACTTCTATGTCTTGCACTTTTCTAGTAATTTAAGATCACTTCTTAAATTGTATTGCTTCTCAGTAGCTAACCGGCTTTGCCAACATCCCTCTCAGATGTGGAGGTCCTCTTGGTGTGTCCTGGTATCTCGCAGGTCGTTGAATAGTGGTTCGGTCTCGCAACTGCTGTCTTTGCTGCACTGTCACCGGCATCGTTGGTGTAGCAGCCCTCTGCTGTAATAATGTACCACCTCTCTGTGGCACAGGTGTACCACCACTCACACCCGGACTTGTCACATCTGCTTTGCTGACATCTTCAGCTACAGATTCATCTGGTTGGGGCTCAGAATTCACCTGGTCTTTATCGTCATTGAACAGGACTGCAGAATCATCGTTCATCTCTGGTGCCATCTGCACCATTCTCTACAGTTCCTCGTCTTCAAATTTAACATCCCAGCAGATGTAAACTTGGTAACCACAGCCACCATAGCTGACCATGATTCCCCCAATGAATTGCTGACCAATTTTTTCACTTTTGCCCTGGAATCCATGTGAAGCATTTTGTGCCAAAGATCTTCAGATGGCCGATCTTGCCTTTCTCCTTGCAGAAAAGTTTGATTGGTGCCTTGCCTTTCACCTTGGTTGGTGCTGTCCTGTTGATAGTGTATGCTGCGGCCAGCATGGCTTCCCCAACAGGAGCTTTATTATGTCTTTTGCTTCGAGCCACAAATGCACCATCTCCATTAAGCTGCAGGCCTCAGTCAGCTATGCTGATCTGCTGTGGCATATATGGCACAGTCAACTAATGCTTGTGTACGACTTTTTACATCATCTTTCACACTTCATTATTAAATTCCTTTCCTCCATCTGTATGTAGTTCGGTGAGCGTCAACTGGGCTTGCCTTCTTACCACTTCTAGAAAAAAAATCCCAGCTTCTCTGCAACTTGATTTTTACGATGCAACAGATACGTTGCTCTGAAACTCGTAAAATCATCCATGAAGACTAGGTTGTACTGGAATCCGCACAACGCATCCTCCTCCATCAAATAACATACATTGGCAAACACCAACTCACCTGGTTTTGTTGATTTCTGTACATGGAATTCAAAGCTCAATCTGTGATGCTTGCCCTGGATGCAGCCTTCATAGAGTCCACACATCTTTGTTTTTGACTTCAATCCCATGGTCCTTCATGAATTTCTTTACATGATACTTGTTTAAGTGTCCCAAATGCTCATAACATGCTTGTAGCATATCATCAGATCGATCAGCAACACATTCTTTCTAGTGCTATGACTCAAACAGCCATGCGATACAAATTGCCCTTCCCCAGAGATTCTATCGTGACTATTGGCTCTCCCTCTTTCATAAAAGTTTAACATAAGCCATGTTCTCGAATGTGTTGGTCAATACCCTTCTGGCCAGCCCTTTTTGCTGAGAACAAATTCAGTGCTCCGTCTGGACAGAACTAAACATCGGTGAATGAGCATTTGTTACAGCTGTTTCTATTGTAAATCTACCAGAATATGCCATGAACCCAGCATTTGGAATGTCACCCCGTTCTTTGCATTGTCCAACTTCTTTGGAATCGCGAATGGTTTGTACTCCTTATACCATTCCCGACTATTCGTAATGTGTTGCGTTGCACCACTCAACATACACTCATCGCATTTTATCTTTTAACCATTTTTCTTTATTTAAATTACTTAAAATCACAAAATAATATAAATTTGGTTAAAAGTTAAAAAATATGTTTACTTTTAGATCAAATGCTAATATAAAATTTAAATTCAACCATAAATGATGAGACTCAATCGATAATTTTTGCTATTTTACATGAAAGTTGAGAAAACAGTTGCTTTCTTTGGTCAGGCAAAGTGCAACATTGCATTTTCTGCATAGCCATCAGCTTTTTTCTTTGCAGCCCTCCATTTTACAGCAATCTGCAGATGATTTTTGGCTATGGACAGCAAAGTGTCCTATGCTTTCGTACCGCGCATCAATATTTGGACGCATAACTGGAGGCTTTCGTTTTGGTTGGTTTGGTGAGTAGTAAGTTGAAGGACGGCCACACTTTGTCATTGTTGTACCAACAAGAATTAGAGCTTCAGCTAATTCTAGGCGGAAGTGCAGCAAGTCATAAATTTCTTTAGCTGGCGCAGATTCTTCAATTGCATCCTTCACATATAGCAACCAGGCATTGCATACTGCCATATCAACAAAATGAAAAATTACTCTACGTGTCCATTTTCTTAAGCGAATGTTTATCCAATAAAGAGCAATGAGGTCGACACCACCCATTGATTTGTTGTAGTCCCTTATTATTTGTGGCCTGGAAACTTCAACATACTCCTTGGTTAGCTTTGAGTAGCGCATGGCAGTATCCAATGTTCCTGCTCCTACATAGTTGGAAGCCAGGTTTACCACTTTACTGTCCACCCATCTAACCAGCACAACTTTCTGGTCCAAGCTTGTTTGTTCCTCGACAAATCCTCTTGGGTGCTTCACCATTTCTTTGTCTACCAATCCAACGTGTGGCCCAATTCAATTTTGATTAATTGTTCCTGTAGCTAGGATACCAATTTCACAGAGAGCCTTCAACAATTTAACTGATGTGAAGTAGTTATCAAAAACAACCTAAAATTCGGTCAGCTAAATGGCGGACAACACCAGAGCTGCATCCAAACTCTTGTTTGATTACAGGATCAATACCCGTGGTTGCTCCTTGGTATATGAAGAAGTCATACACGATCCCACTTGATCCACAAAGAACATACAACTTGATTCCCCATGGATTTGGTTTTTTTTATATAAACCTTTGAGCTGTGATGACCTCTGAATGGTATAATCTGCTCATCGACTGAACAGTTCTCTTCCACCTCAAGCTCAAGGCATTTTTGCAGAAATCTGCTGATAAGTGGTTGCACTTTCCAGAACTTGTTGTTATCATCCTGGTCAGCATCGATGGTGACATGTAGATTATTTATAAGATGGAAAAAGCGATTCTTTTGTAATGCCGATGAAATGATATCAATCCGCATCTTCTGCCGCCAGAACAGCAAAACACGGGGGAAGTTGAGTGCTCCCATAAAAATATGAATTCCAATAAGTTTCCTTATTTCCAGGAGAGTGGCATCAAGCAATTTTCCTTCCTTTAGATGATAATATTGGTTCGACTTCTCAGCCATCAACTGGAAGATCTCCTCAGGAATAAAATCCATGAAATAATCCACAGGTCGGCATACTCCATCATGCTGCACTTCTTCTTTGCCATTCCATGGTGGAATGACCTTACGAAACTTGGCCTTCTTCCAAACTGGCTCCTTTTTATCTTTTTTTTTTTGGTTTACATTTTTTTTTAGTTTTTGGTGCAGCAGTTTCCGTGATGGAATCTTCCGAATCATCTTCAAATGCTGAACTGTCATCATCAGTAGATTTCAGGACATACTCCTCATCAGATTGTTCGTCAGCTGGATCCAAATAACTTTCTGGCTCATTTTCATTTTCGTTCCCACTAGGTAATTCTTCAACATCTGAATTTCCACCAAACAGCATTTGGTTTAGCACACTTTGGTATGCACTGTTTGATTCTTTTTGTCTTATCTTGTTTTTGATAAAATGAACTTATGCCAAAGCTAGCACTTGTGCCAGTTGAGGTCACAGTTGAATCACAAATAAATTTTTTTAAGTCAGAATTATTATAAATAAATATAGAAAACCATATATAATGTTGGAAAATAATTTATTGGTATGATTTTCATACAGGAAACAGCAACAAACAATTCAAAAAAAGAATTTTGTTTAACCTAGTATAATGCATCTATAGACATTACTTTCAGACCCAGCATCCCCACATGAGGACATTATATTATAGTATGTATATTACACATTTCCTTAATAAGAATATAAAAACCAGTAGCACGTTATTGAAGTGTGTGCTTTTATAAAAAATTTCATATATAGAATGTAATTTTATCACAAAGATATAATATTCTATTGAATTTATAAAGTTGACCTACTTGGCAGTTGATCCTCCATAGCTTCTCGTGAATCTTCAATTCTGAAACCTTCACTTTTTGGTCAACAAATGGGACTCATAGGTTAGCTATAGAAAGAGGAGAATTGGGGCGTTCCAAAGCAACTTTCAGCTCATTGGTTGGGCTTTTGGCATAAACCTATGATTGGTTAATTATTATGTCCTCAAATGAGGACACCAGTACTGAAGGGGCTAACTTAAATATTGATCATCGATTGCTTAATCGGCCTTCTGCTCTGTGAAGTCATCTCGGGTTTTGTCGGGAAGTTCATAGTCTTCGTAGTAGCTATTCACTGCTTTTCTCTGCACAGAAACCATCACAGCATCTCTACATCTGCTGGAGCCACTCGAGCAACCACTGGAGCACTTACAGGACATATGGCCTTGTCCATTGCATTTAAAGCACACTATACACATAAGTCTACTGTGATGTGACCGAATTTTCAACTTTTGAAGCACTTACAGTCTTTGCCACTATTTGCAGTCGCTGACTTTGACTTATTCGTACCACTAGACTGTCCTGGCATTCTTCTTCGCAGTCAACTTTGATAATATTTTCATCTTAGGCATCATCAAGGTTGCTGCTTCCACTTCACCTCTGCCGGTAAGTCATAGTTCATAGTGGATGCATTGGCAACTCAACTTTTCCCACATCTTCTCTGATTTCAGTAAATCATGCCACATCACAGATATCGTCAAACTTTCGGCAATATCTACCACAATCGTGCACACATGTCATCAACAATCGTGCACACGTGTCATCAACAATCGTGCACACGTGTCATCAACAATCGTGCACACGTCATCAACAATCGTGCACACATGTCATCAACAATCGTGCACACATGTCATCAACAATCGTGCACACATGTCATCAATAATCGTGCACACATGCCATCAACAATCGTGCACACATGTCATCAACAATCGTGCACACATGTAATCAACAATCGTGCACACATGTCATCAACAATCGTGCACACATGTCATCAACAATCGTGCACACATGTCATCAACAA
>JAQIXP010005181.1:0-10693 GCA_034700285.1 Proteroiulus fuscus | reverse complement strand
GGCAATTATGTACTTGCTCGAAATTTTAACAGAAAAACGAACGGGGAATGGCCATCTCTATAGAGATGACCATTCCCAGTTCGAACATATCCGCAAATATTTCAATATTTGCGGATATGTGATCCGCAAATATTGTACATATCCGCAAATATTTCAATATTTGCGGATACTCTATAGACTTTGCAAAAACCCGGCCTTTTTTCCAACGGGTTTTCGCAATCTATTGGATTTGCAAAAACACATTCTTCAAAATTTCGAACTTTTCAATTTTTAGCGTCAAACGTTCATCAAATTTTTTTAATTTTTTAATTTTAAGCCAACGTACATAATTAAAAAATTATTTAATAATTGCTATTAAGTACATAATTGAAAATAATTTAATAATTGCAATTATGTGCATGGAATGGAGAAGGTTAGAACATTCAAGTAAAACCACCAGCTATTAATTATTTATAACCAAGATTTGATTTATATAATAAAAACAAATGTTACAAATAAACTCATTGACAATAGGCATAAGTATCTTCATGTGTAAGCCATTCCAAGCAAGTCTTCATTGCTGAGGTTGTCAAAAACAAAGTCCACTAGTTTCGTTAAAAAGGTCAAATACATGTTTTTTTAAAAAATGGTAATTTATGGTGACAGTACAAGAGGCACAAGTTGTGCCTATTCCAAAATGAACTTCACAACTGAATTAGGAATGCTAAAACACGTCAAAATACAAAAAAATGGTACCAATCTAAGCAACTAACATTTTTCTAAAAATTTCACTAAAATCCTGAACCATAGTAAAAGCGATTTTTAAGGAAAGAAAATCGAGTTGTCACATCCTCAAAATGGACTGTATAGATAAATAGAGAATCCAAAACTAAGTGGAAATATAAAAAATTGTAGGAATCCGAGCTACATTTCAAAACTGCAAAATTCTAAAAAATCCTGTACTATAGTATGAACGATTAAGCCGTGCAGATCGAAAGATCTGACGGAGAACTGTTGATGGAGTATGAACGCTTTTTAAGGGAAGAAAGTCGAGTTGTCACATCCTCAAAATGGACTGCACATATGAATAGAGAATTGAAAACTAAGTGGAAATATAAAAAATGTTAGGAATCCGAGCTACTTTTCAAAACTGCAAAATTCTAAAATGGACTGCACAGATGAATAGAGAATGAAAAACTATGTGGAAATACCAAAAATGGTAGGAATCTGAGCTACTTTCAAAACTGCAAAGTTTAAAAACAAATCCTGTACTATAGTATGGGCGATTTTTAATGGAAGAAACTCGAGTTGTCCAACTCGTAAAGTGGACTGCACAGATGAATAGACAATTGAAAATTAAGTGTAAATACCAAATATGGTAGGAATCTGAGCTACTTTTAATTTTTGCAAAATTCTTAAAAAATTCCGAAACCATATCTACTTTAACAACTACTTTGGTGTATCGAACGACTCCTACTTCAACTCCATATAGAACCTAATAATTTCAATATCAAAGGAACCTTTATTTCCCTTGACCCAACTAAAACTTGTCAACTTTGTCATTCTGGCAATCAGTCAATTGGTCACCTTTTGACAACTTGACCCACCGTAAAGGAAAAATTCACCTTTCCTCTAAAAATACCATTGCATCCTCATCCTAATTCCCCACTAACCAATATCTTGTTAAACCCAACTGAACAATTCACCTGGTATCTCAAAAATATCCTTGCATTACTTGTTATTCCTGAAAACCTATCTGAAACCTTATTAGTCAATTGTGCAAAAATAAGTGGAAATACCAAAAATGGTAGGAATCTGAGCTACTTTTAATTTTTGCAAAATTCTTACTAAATCCTGAAGAAAATCGAGTTGGTCCAACAAAATGGACTGCACGGATGAATAGAGAATGCAAAATTAGTGGAAATACCAAATATTGTAGGAACCTGAACGTTGGCAAAAGTTCACAAAAAATTTGGAAAATTTAGTAAATGTTTGCGAACGTTCTAAAAAATTTGGAAATCTTGGCAAACGTTCGTGACCAGGAGGAAAAAGTACACATCTGGTGCAAATGTGATGAGAATACGAATAAGTTGATTTTTTGGTCAAAATTTATTACAATCCTGAACTAACCCCTTTTTACTTTCTGCAGTTTATAAAAAAAATTAAAATTCTTAAAATGGGAAAATGAACAGAAGAAATGGAATCAGGATGAAAAAATACATGTCTGGTGTCAATTTGATAAGGATCTGAATAAGTTGATTTTTTGGCTTAAAATTATGAAAACCCTTAAAATCCTGAACTAACCCCTTTGCAGTTTTTTGGGGAAATAATTACTTTTTAGAATTGGAAATGAATATCAGAAATGAAAACAGGATGCCAAAATACACTTCTGGTGTAAATTTGGTGAGAATCATGAGAATGCTCCTTCAATGTTGATAAACCATGAGAATTGCATTATTTGCTTAGAAATGACTAACGTAAAAATAAAATTAATCTTACTTTGTCGAGGTTTCATCCTCCTGAAATGATACGTCCTCCGTTAAACAAGTGTGTACAAGTGGGTTAACTACAAAAAATAATGATTCAATAAGGACAAGGTAGGTTGCAACGTTCATACTGAATTCTAAAAGAAAACTTCCCTGACTTTCCCTGACCATTAGTACAAATGTTCCCTGACATTTAAACTGCCTTATACTTAACAACATAGCTTTTAGTTTGCGTATTTAACATTGTTTATTACAAGCATTAGAAAATTTAATGAAATGAAAAATTTAGAGAAAATCAAATGTTAGTTTCTAAATTTTTACTCTAAGGAACAAAAAATTATGAATTATATTGCATTAATTTTTTATATTTCCCTGACTTTTTGGTCAATATGGACACTAACTCTCTATGTCATGATGCACTTTTCACGTGCTGGTTTAAATTAATCACCAGCAATGCTATTAGTAATGGGTTATTAGCAGTTGCACAAAACATTACAGGTAGAAAGAATAATAAATAATCTTTCCCTACATCTAACACGCCTGCTCATTATTTCACCAAACCAGCTTAATCTTGACAACATAACGATATGTTGTTAATATGTTTGGACAGTTTGGTGAAATAGTGAGCAGGCGTGCTAGGTATTTAAAAAAATATAATGTGCAGTCGCTTAACAAGATAGCCTGTGAAGATATTCACACGAATTCTAGCAATTTTCCCATAATATTCCTAGTCGGTCACGAATACGTAAAACTGAATAAATTTGGTAACAAAAGTGAATCGGGCCTTCCTTTAAATAATCATAAAACAATTACCAGTCTACCTGTGCAATTAGTCGTTTGTGCAAATCCACATCCTGATTAGTGATGCCTCCTCGTTTGACGGGAGTTTTACTGTGAAACTGTAAAGCTAATCCCAACGTATCCTATAATAATATTAAAAACAATTATTGTATTTTAAAATAACTTCAGAGTGGAAAATGAACATGCGAGAAGTTTCACTACTGTACATATAAAAATAGTAAACTGAACTAACTGAATAGAAAATAATTACTGCATTTTAACAATAGAAACTATACGCTCGTAGTTAAAGGAAAAATCCCATAGGTCTTGAAACGTGAGATTTTTACATTATAGACAAACTTTAGCTGAGAAATGCCAATCAATATTAATATTTTTGGCAGATTTATACCATCTATTCCAGTTACATAGTCAGGTCGAGGTGAACTCTACCTCGCCATTTTTTATTAATTGCCATTTTTCTTGAAATTTTGGACAAGTTATCAAAAAAAATATATGACTTTAGCACTGTGCAACAAAAGACTAACGTCATTGGGCAGCACTTTGCAAGTACAGTATCTATTGTAAGAGATTTAGCTCGCGCCTGGGGGTAGAGCTCACCATAGCCGCATGCGGGCATACACATTTTTCCGAATAACTTAAACCAAATCGACTTCTTTACTTACTTTTTATTTACCTTCCTTACAACGGGAAATAACAACTATGACTGTTTATCATGAACTGGTACAGGAACTGCTGGACTGCTGAATTGTCGGACTCTTGGATCCCACTCTTTGGATCCGCTGACTGACGACCCCTCTCTGGATCCACTCACTATCTTTGAAGAACTGCTTTTCTTCTCCACTGGTCTGAGCTGATGCCTAATTTCTTGGCCTGGTTGGCCTTCTTGCCCGCCAGACTGGTACTGCTGGAACTGCACATCTCCTGCTAACTGGCAATCCCACCTATTTGGTGAGAAGCTTAACAAGTTGATTTGCATAAACAAACCCCTTTGCAGCTTTTTTGAGAAATATGTTTTTCAACTGGAAAAATGAATAACATATATGAAAACAGGATGCCAAAATACACTTTCGATGTAAATTTTAACGCTTTCAAAAAAATAAACAATTATGAAAAGTATTAATAAACTTGCCGGATTTTTCAGAGTGCCCCTAAGTTGACGAGACTCAAATTCTACATTAAAATCAGCATTTCTTAGATATTCCTCGTACAAAGTGGCTCGGTGCTTTTTGGGTATCCAGCTAACTGACAGCGGCACTATTTCAGAATAAAAAAATAATTTCCAAAGACTAGCTGATTTTAAGAATTTAATCTATAGACAAAGATGAATCAATTTTGTTTTGAGAGAGAATTCAAATTCGTCCTAGAATGTTGTTGTGTTTTCACGTCAAACTTTTGACATTCTGCACACATAGGCATGCATAACCCTTGGCTCAGTGCAATGCAAAGTACGAGCCCCATATATGGTTTTGTAAAACAAGATGAAGTTGCACAATGACAATAAACATGAAACGAGATGACTGACACAAAACATTACCTGCACAGGCATATTTTAATTTTTTCTTTAAAAAAAGAAAAGTTGACAACTCAGTTGGTCAACAATGTGATTTTTTGAAGCTATAGAAACATGAATGAGAGGATTATAGTTTATACAAGTTATTGCATTTACAGTATAAATGATGATGACCATTATTTCAGATATTGAGTTGTTGTCATAAGCCTAGAATGAAATTGAAATAAATGAAATTTTATTAATTGAACCGAGATGAATTGAAATGGATAACAAAAACTTATGAAAGCCATAGATCCTTTTTTTATAAATCTTCGACATGTACCGGTACTTGAACATGGGTCACTTTTGATCCGAGTTCGTCTGTAACACACCGCACTTGCACTGTTGCACACACAACATATGGAAAGATATTGCTTTTTAACCCTGGTTTGAAAGAATTCTAAACAGTGCCATAATCACGTTATCGGTCCTCCTATGATTCTCATTTGAATAGTCCTCAAGTGTTTTTCCTTCAATTTCAAGTTTGTAGTCATTATTTACACAGAATTGAATTCTTTCACTTGTACCCAAAGCAAAAAAAAAATAATATTAATAATAATAATTATCCTTTAATGTGGAATTAAGAAAATCGAAATGGCCATTTAATGCCGCCATCTTAGAAAGTCGGGTGGCATTGTATCATATTAAATTCTTCCAATCCGAAAAATGTCACAATTTCATTTTTTGATACTCGCCTTCCCGCAATAGTACTTTATTTAGACTTCATAGTCGATGTAGTAAGAGTATCACCTGATCACAAACCATGTGAGAGCACTGCTTGTCAATAACAACAAGATGGTTGTCCCATGAAAATGTTGGATGGAGGATACTGTTGCTGAAGATTGCCGCTCATGCTGCATTGCTGCTGATTTGTCTCCTGCACAACAAAAAAATAAAAAAAATACATTTTAATACTTCAATGAAGGAAGGTAATTGCAATATAAGTAATTCGTTTCTAATATTTTCTGAATATTTCTTTCTATAAACACATATCGATGGCTTAATTCACAAATAGCAAATAAGCCAAACGTTGCTTTTGAAATAATTGCGTTTTTGTGGAAAAACGGTATAACTTGGAATTAAACAATGTTAAAAGGTTGAAATTTGGCGAACAGATAAAACAATATATATATTATAAGGATTATGCTAATTTTTGTTAAATAATTAAATTAGTAAATTAATTAAGTCACGAGTATGAATATGAGTTCATAACTTTTTTTTTATAAATTCCTTACCTTAGTTCAAGGGAACATGCATATTTTTCATGCTTATAATTTGACTAATTCTCTCAACGATTACTGACCATTCAATACGTGTACTGTGATGCTAGTTGGAGAAGCATCTTCCGAACTACAGGTATAGTTTCCAGAATCTGCATGCTGTGCATCAGCCACCAACAATGTGCTAGTGGTAATGGTACTTGTTTTTGTTTCCACTTGAATTCCACCTCTCAAAGTGTCATAATTAATCATACGATCATTGTGGTACCAGAAGACAAAAGATGGATCTGGACTGTCTGTAATAACACATGTCAGAGTGATGGTGCTGCCACTTTTGATGTAGTATTCTGGAGCTCCAGCACTGATGGTTGCCTTTGGTACTACAAATACATAAAAATAGAGACAATTATAACTAGCTCACAAACTAAATATACTGATAATCCATAAATCCATGCATGCTAAATCTAATTACGTAGGGCTAATTAAATTATCACTGGAAAGCCAATAAGCTACAAATTGATTTGCAAAAAATATTCAGAAAAATATCCAATGGGGTGTTTCTGCAAAATTTTAGAAATCAGATTATGCAGATTATTGCATAAATCATATAATAAAGTAGAAAGATTAAAGATAGCACAATAATTTTCATTTAATTCCTTCCTTACAAATTATTCTGAAACATGGTTTATGGGGAAACAATCATCCACAGAAGATTTTTCTTAACAAATTAGGTTTTATTTAATTTAAACTTTCCAATTATGAATAATCATTATTTCTTTAATTTACTGCAAATTTGCAAAAGAAACCAGTTGCCTAAAGAGAAAAATCTTACAACTATATTCTTTCCCAAGCCATCTACCTCTTATATGAGTTCACTGCATGTTCCCTAAATGTCCAACATCGTGAGAAGTATACATTTTTGCTTTTTTTATGAATTTCAACTGTTTTTAGTGTTACTTTAAGTGCAATATTAGGAGTGGTTTATCCTGGTGACCTACATGCGAAGTTGTAATATGAAAAATTCATTTTCAATATCATCCTAGATAGCATAATTCCACTGAATTTATACATGGCTGCATTTCAGTCACATTGATATAAACGTAAAATTCCAGAAGCTTCTTGGCAGGTTTTCACATTTCTTCCATGAATTAACCATAATTACATCATGGTAATAATGAATGTGCGGAAAAGACATTTTGTATCTCACGGAAAGCTTACTTCAGCACAAGAATGGAAATAACTTGGAATTACAAAGTGACATTTTTCATGTTAGAAATTACTCAGACGAGAACATTTATTTTACGGCCTACTGCAACGTGCGATTTGATGCACTTAAACTGACCAAAGTGCTAACAAACGTGATTATTAAATCTTGATGTGTGCTGCTAATGTAAAGGAAAGTACATATACTGAAAATAATACCACAAATGTACAAATTACTTACATTTTGGGTGTAAAGCACCAAAGAAAATGCTTTTATTCCCATTTACTTCCAAAATGGACAGGATTATTGAGGGGAAAAAAAGATGATTAAAATTTCATGGTACAGTAAATGGGATTATTTTGTTTTACATATTAATAAAAATAAAAAAAGAGATTTGCTCATAAGTGGATCAAGTGTTATTAAAGCAATTTTCACTCGTGTGCAGTTCTTCCCCATGTAGTTGAGAAACTTTTCAAGTAGACTGGCAAAAATTATTTGGTGTTGGTACACTATAAGGCTAGTCAAATTCATACCCTCAGATCATAAATGTTCTCTGGAAATTGCTCAATGAGCAGCTCTGCACATGTGACAGCCAATCAAAAGCCATATTATATCTCGCAATTGAGAGCCTGAACTTGATTACTAAGCAATTTATTCATGATGAAATTTTTTTAATAACTGATATAATAGAATCAGAATAAATTCATAAATCTTAATTCTAATGCTACCAACAAGGTTGAAAGCTTAAAAAAATACCAAGAAAAATAAGTTTTGTTAGCATTTTGAAAAACGTTAATTTGAATTAACATTTTCTTTGATGACTTTATTTCTACAATAATTTCTAACTTGCCATCTGCATTGAAGCAACATATTAAAATCAATTCAGAAAATATGCTTCCTTATGTGATTAATTTAAAAACGAATCATTTTGATTATAGTTAGAGGTCTATTTTGTATAAATCATGTAGGGTCAGTGGGTCAAATAATACATATGTATCTGTCAATTCACCGGGTTATTCATAAGTAACTGAACATAGAACCCCTAAAACATAGCTTTCCTCATGACTGGTGTGTTGTGAGAAAGCTAGGTTTCAGGAGATTGTTTTACAAATTGTTTCTAAATAAATAAATACAAAACTAAATCGTAGATTACAATGTTTAACATGACACAGATACTATTTTTTAACTTATACATTATTCTATGAAACTTATATAAAAAAATTTGTAAAACTAATTCCTGAAACATAGCTTCCCTCAAAACATCCTGCTATGAGGAAAGCTACGTTTCAGGGGTACTATGTTCAGTTAATGAATAACCTAGCATAGTTAATGACTAAATAGATGCAAATATTAGCAACGTTAAGTTAAGCAACTCATTCTTAACTTTAGAAAATGTCTCAATCAGTTATAAATGATTGCAAATAACTAATATTTCATATTGTTTACTAAAAATATGCTAAACTATGAAATATTTGTATATTTTCGCTTCCAAGCTTATGTGTTGCTGCTGTTGCAGATAAAATATTTTACTATACAGCAACAATAATGTATTAGGTTTCACTACTTGAAAGTGCTGCCATCTTACAATTATCGATCGAGGGCAAAAGACGAGTTATTGTACTGCAACTGTGTGCATAGAGCCCATTGATTTTACCCATGCAGCTCTGCTTTTTATTTTTGAAATTGCAAAGGAAAAAATAACATAGAGCTGCGCTATTTTGTACATTTTTGTTTCTGTAGCAGTTGTTATGCAAATCTAACATGGCTAATTACAACCAAATAAAATATTAAAATCTTGGAAAATGAATTTAATAAAATATTTATATAAATGATGCAAAAAATTACTATTGATTTGCCCTGAATTTCTTGGTTCGTTTGGAAATGTCTCACATTCCCTAAAAAAATCCTATTACCTGACATTCCTTAAGAAACCATGTCAGTATCATTGTTATCAACTCTGATAGTTTGTTTGTAATGCAATGTCTGTGTTTGGGAAAATGCATTTATTATAAACGATTCCCTCAAAAGACCAGTTAAAACTGTTTTTAAGCAAACTGTATTTATGGCTTTCCAGGTAATAATTTCATCATAAGAATATTTTCTGTTTTCCACCAAAATCCTGACTTACCAACAACATTGAGCGTTACGAACCAGCTTGTAACCCCTTTCTCACACGTAACTTGACACTCGTAGGTTCCAGCATCCCTTTTCTGAACGTATTTGACCTGCAATGTCCAGTCATCTGACCTTTCTTGATGTAATGATTGAAATCTTTGATCAGTTGTGTATGTGTATAGGCCTGATGTAAGGATATGGTAATCTTTCCGCCGAATCCATGATACCTAAAACAAAAAAGATAAAGAAATATCAATAATGCATCTTAGTGAATATTTTGGCAAGATAATATTAAATTGCATTTATCTGTGTTATAATCTATCAACTATAAAATATTGCAGTTTTCCTAAATTCAAACTATGCAAACTAAAAGACTTTACTGATATTTATTGAAAATAAACTATTTGTATATGATGCTAACTCATATTTATTCTGTTATTTTAATATTTCAAACTTGAATTTATCGATCACTATTTTAAATTGAATTCCTGTAAGTTGTCATAACATCTCATAGAATATGTTGCACTTCCTGTTTTGAATGACACAATGACTTTAAAAGTAGGACTATGTTACTTTTATCTATTGACTGGAAATAAATAATTTACTCATCTAATTCTTCCTAAAGGCATAAACACACAATTCCTCGTATCATAAACTCACAAGTTTAACATCACTGATTAATAAATAAACACACGTCAAATAAAACTGTTATGTTCAAATGTATTCTGTACAATGAACAGGTGGAGATTGGGGGGACCAGAAACTTAATCCAAAACTTTTTGCACTGTGTGTCAGAAAAATGTCCATCGAATTTTGGGAGATTTCACAATGGTTTCTTTTTAAAGTGGGAGGGGGTGCATGGCGGGCAAAATCACTCCCATTAACCATTATGATTATCTATCCGCCTTTGATCCATAAGAGTAACAGCATAACCCTCCCAAACATTCCCAACTTTTTTGGATTCTATATGGGATCCTATTGTGATGGGATAAAATGCAATGGGACTACAATAAGATGTTAACTGCAATGGGATCACTGGGACTTACAAGTTAGAGACTTGTATATTGTGGAAATTATTTAATTAAAGAATTAATTTCAATTTTTTTAAATTGCATTTCCAAATACAAATGCATTTGTATTTGTATTCCTGCATTTGTTGATGACATGTTATTTTCTTATTAGGGTTCATGACATGTTTTTTTTTTTGCACCAACAAGATCCTCAAAACTAAACTAAGAGCATATAATTATAGGCATTGAAAACAAAAAATAAGCATGTTTGAGAAGTTAAGCAGGGGCGTAAATAACGGTGGGACAGGGGGATCAGGAGATTGCTTCGC
>JAQIXP010005180.1:0-10694 GCA_034700285.1 Proteroiulus fuscus | reverse complement strand
TTGTTATCCTTTTTGGATCTTCAGAAACTTTAGTTCTTCTTGATTTCAAATTTGCACATTTAAAATTTTACTTTCTCGACTTTTTACCGCAAGAAAAAATTTCCGTGTCACTGATTTTTCGTAACTTTAGTAGTGCCGAGATTCGATTCCGCCGCGATTTCATTGTGTCCATTCTGGCCTTGCAAAGCCTTTTTATTCACCTTGCCCCACCTTAATTTTCAATTAACCCTATCAATTTACGTGAACTAATCAGATTTACCCAAAATTCCGTCGGACTCATCCATCAAATATTGTTTTTCTTCTCGATTTTTATTGCCCACCCCAGGTTTGATTTATTACTATAGTGATACCGAGCAAAAGAACTGCGTGAATATCCCATTACTGGCAATTACAAGTCAGTGGAAATTTACGCCGTTCTTTTGCTCGGTTTCACTATAATGGGAATTCGTATATTAAATTTTTAACTTGTCAAAACTGTCATTGTAGGTGATTTCCCTAATAAAAACATCGTAACCCTTTAATTATTTAAATTTTGTGCGTAATCGTTGCTAATTGGTTTTTAATTAAAAGACTTTAGCCATATCAATTGATTGGGATGACTTAAATATACGGTAGCTCATCCTCTTAACTTTAGTTGCTTTAATTCCTCATAGATGGCTCCCTATGTACCGTAAATGCAATTTTAACCAAAATGGTGGGAATTCAAATTTCCATTTATTAAATTTTATATTGCATATAATTATATCAGTCTTTTAAGGACAACAATGAATACAAAGATTTTCATGAATCCATTGCAATTGCCAATTCCAGGTATGTCACTCATAATTTTCAGGCTCTTAATTCTCTAATTTTTAATACTTTCTTGCTGGCAGTCTGGATCTACACTCAAATCTCGACCTATTGTCCTGTTAATTTCCTGTTTTCATATTTGTATAATTTATCACCTGATACATGTAATTCAATTTTCTAAATTTCACTCAAAATCTGTATTTTTCTAGTTCCAAAATTTCATCACCAACTATTTTCCCTATTTGAATCGGAATTGATTAATTTTCACCCCTTATAAGTTTCTTAAAAGAATAATTATATAATTTACTTAACCCCGGAATATTTCACCAAACCACTGTCACTTGACAAACTTAAGTTCAAAATTTTCCATTCAAATATAAACACAACAAATAAAAACATTCACAAAAGTTCTCAGTGCAAACCAAATTTTTATTCTTTAGATACATAATTTCTTGTTACCCTTTTCACAGGTAACAGATTGGACTGGACTCTGCTTCCAATGGACTGATTGGACTGATAAATATTTTTAATTGGACTACTACACTTCACCCCCAAAATGCCCCCCAAACTGTGGGGGGCTAACTTCACACCAGCAACTACTTTGAATGGACTGGCTGAAACAATGATTGGACTGGACTCTGCTTCCAATGGACTGATTGGACTGATAATTAATTTTCATTGGACTAGTACACTTCACCCCCAAAATGCCCCCCAAACTGTGGGGGGGTAACTTCACACCAGCAACTACTTTAAATGAATTGGCTTAAATAATGATTGCACTAGACTCTGCTTCCAATGTACTGATTGGACTAATAATTAGTTTTGATAGGACTACTGCACTTCAGCCTCTGAATATAACCCCCAAACTTTATTAATCAAAAATGCTCAAAAATGGGCTAAAAATCACCAAAAGTGCTTATTTTGCTATTTTAACTAGTATGAGTCAAACATTTTTGAATGCCCCTCCCCCCTGCCAGGAATTCTGAGAGAAATGATTGGTCAGTAAAAACCATGAGTACATGCCAAACTAAACAAAATTTTTCAGAAAAAGCACAAAATTAACAGACTTGGATAACTTTAAAATGCCAATTTTGCAGTTGCCTAATTAATACTTATGAGCATTTGAGAATTATAAAATCAGCATCAGAGGTCAAAAGCTTACTAGAAAGGTGTAATTTAAGAAGCGTAAACTGCATAGCGATTCAACACCAAAGCTGTATACCCAGAAATTCATTTTGGATGGGGAGAGGGGGGCACAGACCTGTCATTTCTGAATTTCACAAGACGAGCAAACATTTAAAAAATTGCTAAAGGAACCACATCAGCAGAAATATCTGAATGTATACACACATTTTTAACTGGTATGCAGGGCATTGCACCCTTTCCCCCAAAAATGACAGGCCTGGGGGGTGGCTGACTTAACAAAAAATTTAGGATGGAGGCATAAATGTGGAAATTTAAACCATAATTGGAAAAATTGACACAAAATTACACCACAAGTAACTTTTTGCTTAAAAACACTTTAAAATGGGCTAAAATTGCCATTATGCATGTATCATTTTTATATTTTTTTGAAGGGTCATGACCCCTGTAGCCCCATATGGATCCACATCTGAGTGTAACATAATGTATACATTTTTATGTTTATAGGCCAAATTGACGTGCGTCGGCCTATATCTATATTAATATTTATATAAATAATCAACTTTCTAATTGAGCACAAATTTCAACTTTTTCACCAGTAGACAGCACAAAATGAGCACATTTTTTTACATGTGACGTCATATTTTGTGCTGCAATGGGTGGTGCAAACTTGATACAGTATAGCACCAGTGCTATGCTGGCAAATCATCCTGTAGGGGTAATATTAATACTGCCTACTCAGCAGAGATGCACAGTATTAGACTAGAATTATAATCCAGTACCTAATCCTCTAGTCAGACTAGAAAATTGTGAACTTTGTTTTAGTCCTAGTCTAGTCGACTAGAATTTTTTCACACTATTTAATCTATAGTCTAGTCTAGTCCACTTGTAACTGCTAATACAAGTTATACTCTTCAAATCAATTTCTTGAATCTAGTCCAATCCATAAAACCTGTTTATAAAAGTAATACTAGTCTAATCTATTCTTGCATTATGTGTAAAATTTAAATCTAATCTTTAATCTAGTACTTAGTTTGAATTTATTTAAATTAGCACCAGTATGCTTTAACTTTATTAATAGACAAGGCTAGCACCAGTTTTTCTCATAGGAAAATCTCAATCTAATAAGTATTAGACATAGTCTAGTTTTTAGTCCAGCTAGTATGAATTAAATGTCCAGTAAACTAGTCTAATCACAGTCTAGTCTGAGTTTTAGATGCCCAATCCTAGTCTAGTCCAAAGGTAGTGACAAATAAGAATGTTTAATCCTAGTGTAGTCTTACTGTAATCAGTAATAATTGGCTAATACTTAATTACAAAATACTCTAGTTCTAATCTAGTCCATTTTAATAAGTCACCAGTTTAATCTAATACAGTCTAGTTCCCAAAATCTTTTCCTTAGTTTAATCTAGTCTAATCTTAGTCTCACATTGAAATGTGCATCTCTGCTAATCAGTGGCAGAGCTAGGACTATTAGCCAAGGGTAGAAGTAACAAAAATTTAGGATAAGGGCCCTGACAGGGACGAAAGTAAAGGGAATATCAGATGTGTTACACCCCTCCCCCAATATTTCTGAAAAAAATAGATTTGGTTGGCAAATATTGAAAATTTTGCAGATCAATTTTGACAATCTCGCCTACAACTTTTGACAAGTTTGATTAAAATTTTTAGTCTGCAAATTTTGAAAATTTTGCTGACGAATTTTGACAATTTTGCCTGCATATTTGGAAAAACGTAAAATTGGAAATAATCTCTGCTTTAAATTTATTTGAATGGCAAAACTAACGTCATAAGTGTACTTACTACTTACATAATGTTGAATTATGTGAAAAGTTTATTTTTTTTTGCATTATGGAAATCATGTTCTAAATAGTGTGAAATATATATTATAGTGTATATATAATATAGTGTAAAATGCTAATGACATAAGATGCCAAATGTAAAAAACCATAATGGGAAATAATTGAAAAATGCCAAAATCAGAATGTAAAAATGTAAAAAGTAATAGAATCTGAAATTTATGTGAATACTTGTAAAAATTTCATGCATGCAAAACAAATGATTACAAATCCTCAAAATGTAACCTAAAAGGGGGCCTTTAGGCACAAAAGGTCTCCACCACTGGGCCTACTGCTTATGCAACAAACCCAAAAATTGTTTATATACACTTTTCTGTGTAAAAACGTGTGTTTTATTTTATTAGTCTGTATTTTTCTACAGTTTTCTGCATTTTTGTTTAAAAAGTGGCAGAAAGTATACAGAAAAGTTGCATTTCATAAAAGGTCGAACATGAACAGCTCAGCAGGTACGGAAAGTTGGCCCCCCAACCCTGATTTTCGAAATGTTGGTGCCAATCGTTAGTTCTATGCACTATGTTTGTGTTGTTTTGTGCTCAAATCCTATCGTTTGTGCTGCTTTGGGTTTTGAGCTATTCAACCTCATTTATAGGGGGCTGGGCTTACGCGAGCTTCCCACTATCTCCGATTTTTAAAATTTTTGTGCCATTGGTTAGTGCTGCGTTTGTGCTGTTTTGTGCTCGAATCTTATCATTTGTGCTTCTTTTGTTTAGGATGTAGGCCAACTTGTTTATGGGATGAAGAGAGGGCTGGGTTTATGCGAGCCCTAACCATCATAAATTGCAACACTTTTCACCATTGGTTAGAGACATCTGGGTGGGAGAAGGGTGGTAGTGGGCAATTAACAAAACAGGTGTAGCTCCAACATTAAAGTATAGCATAAATGCTAAAATTTGGGAACAAAATGACAGAAATTTACTACATTGGCACCAAAAAGTTGGAAATTGGTTGTGGTGGGAATTAGTTGTAAAATTTTGAATTTTAATAATTTAGAAACTAATACCTTACAAAATAAAAACCAATTTTCATATTAACCGAAACACAAGCAGTACAGATGATAGAATTTGGTCACAAAACATGTCACTAACCAATGGTTAAAAAGTTTGCAAATCAGAGATGGTGGAGTTCTTGTGCAAACTTCCCCCATAAATAAGTTGGAATATCTCCTAAACAAGAGCAGCACAAATGATATGATTGGGGCACAAAACAGCACAAACGTAGCACTAACTAATGGCACAAGTATTTTCAAAATCGAGGTTGGTTAGGGGGCCAACTTTACTTTTTCTAAAATAATTTGGCTTAAGAATTTACAGCATTTTTTTCAAAAAAATATAGAAATATTATAAATAGTATTTTTCTTTATGTAAATGTAGGTGTATTACAGACAGGGCCACTCCCTCTCCCTTAAAAATGTTTGAGTTTATACTAGATAAATGACAAAATAGGGACTTTTGGTGATTGTTTGCCGATTTTATTGGCAAAAAAATCACCATCAGTGCCATTTTGTGTCAATTTTTGCAATTATGTACAACAAATTTAAGATTTTCACATGTGGCCTAAATTTATAAAAAAATTTGGATCGGCCCTCCACCCCCGAAATGCATTTCTAAGAGAGGGTTGTGGGTGTAGGGTAGGTGGAACCTGATGTGTGCCAGACATCCAAAAATTCTAAATGTGGCCCTGGCAACACCTCAGGATAGCCACCCCCACCTTGCATCCCTTGTGGGAGTATATTTTACATCACTGGGCTGAGGGGCAAGCACTTGTAGGATAGCAGTCTAGCAGAGCATACAACATTTAGCTTCACAACATATCCGACAATATTGCCTATAATTTAATTTAAAATTTCTTTATAATTTATTTTTCTATTAATTTTGTCATTCTAAAGGGAACGATCATTGATCGCTTCCCACCAAAAATCTGCCAGTGATTGAAGGTCACGGGACTGAGCACCTTGTTTGGCATCAGTATTTTATATTACTCCTTTTAGGATTGTTTGCCAGCATAGCACTGATGCTATACTGTATGGTCTATATATAAATACATATTATATAAATAATCAACTTTCTAATTGAGCACAAATTATAATTTTTGCAATTGAACAGCACAAAATGAGCACATTTTATGACATGTTACATCATATTTTTTTGCTGCAATTGGTGGTGCAAACCTGAAGTTTGCACCACCCAAGTGTACCTATGAATTTTAACATTTCTAATTGAGCACAAAATTAATTAAAAATTAAAAAATCCTTATTATGTATTTACTTAAATCAGTAAAGTAATCAAATTTCCAATTTGACTTTTCTCTGAAGCAGTTTGTGTATAATGCATTCATTTTCCATACATTACTTGGTATCCTGTAAATCACTAGGATCAGTGGTCAGGGCTAGACATTGATTATCCATAAATTCTATTATTGATCATCATAGATCCTTTCCAGAGTTGATTATCTAATATACCTTCTTAAATGATTGCTACAGTTTTAAAGGAACATCTGGAAAATCTCAAGACAGTCAGTCATTGCTTGTCAGTCAGCCTATTAATCAGTCATTAAGTCAACCAGACAGTCAGTCAGTCAACCAGCAAGTTAGTTAGTCAATTGGTAAGGGTGAGTTTACAAAAGCATTTGAGAGCAGGAAAGTTGCTTTTATAAATGCAGCCTAAGTCAGTTACAGGAGCACAGCCAAGGAATAGGGGGTTTAGAGGTCCAAACCCATCCAAGACTAAAATTGCCTATGATAGCCTAGCTATATAATAAATGGCACAGTCTACTGTGGGTTTCCACCCCCAAACCCCCTCCTGCATTTGTCCGCCTGCCAGTCAGTCAGTCCACAAGGTCACACATTCTTCATGTGTGTATTATTAAATTCATAGAAATGTTTTCTTAAATACAGTACACTTTGCATGTGACTAATGACACATCCCATACAGTTGGAGATTATTTTGGCAGATTCTCTGTCATTCTCTGAAAATGACACAAAACTAAAATACAAATTTTAAAAAAAATAAATTTACATAGTTTTTAATTGGTATACTAAACTTTAATTTCGCTATGGCATGGCTTAAATTTATTTTTTTTATTTTATTAAAATTTTCTTGTGTTTTTGCCCTGTGACAGAGTTGACAAATTTTCAAAAAGTTTTTGACATGACACTAAAATTAAAATAAAATTATTTTGCTTTAAAATTCTGCTGATTACCAGCTTAAATATTCTGAAATATGCTTTAAAAATGTTAAAACCATTAAAAAAGCCTTATCTGTGGAAAAAATACAGCCTTAGGCTTTTTTATTTTTAGTATTTGCTCCACTCTGTCACATGAAGTTCAGCTCAGTTTCGAGTTGACTGAGACAGAGTGAATGAAATGTGCTATTATGATTCATTACAATTATGACTATTTGGCAGAAATGCATACGACTTTCACTAGTAAAGGAAAACTACACAAAGTATAATAGCAAAAAAAACCTAGGGTATCAATATATATTTTAGTTGATTGAATTGTGTGACAAAGTAGATTCTTACCATAAACATAGGGTTTATGTCAAAGTATTTTGCTCAAAATTTGAAAAATCCACTTTTTTAACATGTGTCTTTAAATGTCATAATTATTAAAGACCACATTGTGACATCTAATAACAAAAAAATGCAAATAACACCAATAATAGGAGTTTATAATAAATCATTAAGTACATGTGACTAAGTTGAAAGAAAAGGTTAGGGACAAACTAAACTAATTTACGACAAATAAATTAAATTGTCCTTATCAAAATAAATGCTTTTAAATATTATCATATAAACTTGTAAATAAAATGGTTATTACAATTCAATACCAATTACTATTAATTTCTTAAAAATAAACATGATTGCCACAGGAATTTGGTCAAGGGACAACTGCTTTTAAATAGAAAACATGTGTAGAACATTTTTTTTATTTATTAAGTTTAATTGAAAATGTGTGAAACCTATTTTGTAACGTGTTGTTCATAAACTTACTGATACAGTCAAAATTATTTCAAAAATTAAATTAAATTTTTACATTTTCTGTCATGCGGAAACATAGTTTCATCCCATTTCCAGAAAATGACCCAGTAGTCCAATAAAAAATAATTATTGGTTAAATTAGTCTCTTTGAAGCAAGAGTCTAGTCCAATCACTGTTTCAGCCAGTCCATTTAATGATGTTGCTAATGTAAAGTTAGCCCCCTACAGTTTAGGGGCATTTTAGGGGAGAAGTGCAGTAGTTCAATGAAAAATAATTATCAGTCCATTGGAAGCAGAGTCCAGTCCAATCATTGTTTCAGCCAGTCCATTCAAAGTAGTTGCTGGTGGGAAGTTACCCCCCCACAGTTTAGGGGGCATTCTGGGGGTGAAGTGTAGTAGTCCAATAAAAAATAATTATCAGTCCACTCAGTCCATTGGAAGCAAAGTCCAGTCCAATCATTGTTTAAGCCAGTCCATTCAATGCAGTTGCTGGTGTGAAGTTAGCCCCCACAGTTTGGGGAACATTTTGAAGGTGAAGTGTAGTAGTCCAATTAAAAATAATTATCAGTCCAATCAGTCCATTGGAAGCAGAGTCCAGTCCAATCATTGTTTCAGCCAGTCCATTCAAAGTAGTTGCTGGTGTGAAGTTAGCCCCCCACAGTTTGGGGGCATTTTGGGGGTGAAGTGTAGTAGTCCAATTAAAAATAATTATCAGTCCTATCAGTCCATTGGAAGCAGAGTCCAGTCCAATCATTGTTTCAGCCAGTCCATTCAAAGTAGTTGCTGGTGTTAAGTTAGCCCCCCACAGTTTGGGGGAATTTTGGGGGTGAAGTGTAGTAGTCCAATGAAAATTAATTATCAGTCCAATCAGTCCATTGGAAGCTGCGTTCAGTCCAATCATTGTTTTAAACAGTCCATTCAATGTGGTGGCCAACTTCACATACCTGTTAGAGACAATAGATTAAAATTGGGTATTTCTGCATTGAAAAAGATAAAGACTGAAAGGTGCAGATAAAGCTGAATACACATAGTTATAACGCTTCATTTTTATCAGTTTTCAACACTAAATTTTAAATTTGAAATATAATGTTAATTTGTAATGTTATTTACATGATATTAATTTTAAATTTAGTATATAATAGAATAAAAACAATAAGCATGAAAACCTATACCATAATTTGCAATTAAATCAATGATTATTGTTAAATTTAATATATATGGATAATTGTAATGCAATATTTAATGTATTTTTACATTATTGTAGAATGATCCAAACTTATTCTTTACTTTTCCTAAATACGTCAATTTTAAATTCTTTAAAAGATGTACTCTATTGTTAACTCTCAGAGTTAACCATTTGGGTAGAAAGACATCGCTTATGACTCCCTGTTGGTCATGAATAGTTACTACAATGTTTTTGACATCTTTATACTTATCGTCTTTAAATCTGCTATTATTGTCTTCTACAATTCTAGCTTCCAGGATGTGATAAGGCTTTCCAATTTTCAAATCTCTTAATCTAGTACATGGATTGTATCTAGACATAAACAAATCGGCTAAAAAGTCCAACACTTCATCACTTGTAGTTTCTTTTGTTACCAAATTCTCTGTTACCGAATTCTCTTCAGTAATAATTTCTACTGGCACCAATTCATTATTTATTATATCCACTTTTATCAAATTCTTTGGTGTTAAATCCTCTTCTCCTTCTGTTACCAAATCCTCTGTTACTAAATTCTCTGTTACCAAATTCTCTTCAGTAATAATTTCTGCTACTAGAACATTATTTTCCTCAGTAATAATTACCTCTTGATTTTTTGCTTCCATTTAGTACCAAAAAAGTTAAAGAGAAAAAAAATGTGACAAATGTGAACTAGAACAGACAAGAAGTTCATTAGGAAAAACTTTAGAAAATATAGAAACATTTGTTGATAATAAATGACATCTAAATCAGTACTCTTTACAGGTACTTTATCGACCTTAATTGCTAATTTTAAAACCCCCTTGGAATTCGATAGAGATTATGAAGTGGGTATGTCAAAGCTTTACACTACTAACTCAATATTTAACGCCACCGAAGCAAATAATAAATTTCATTATTTTACAAATAATAAATTAGAAATACTAGAAATACCCTTAGGCGCCTACGAAATTCAGCACGTTTTAAAATACATAGAAGATAATGCTAAAAATGTTGCTATATTTCATGCTAATGAACAAACTTTTCAAGTGGAGATCAAGACTTTAGTAATAATCGACTTTGATTCAGATGATTCCATCGGAAGGTTCTTGGGATATTCTAAACGCATTCTGGAGGCTAATATGAAACATGATTCCGATTTGCCCATAGAAAGTTCCCCAATTATTTATATAAATTTACATTGTAACATTATACAGGGATTCTACATTCAAGGAGTTCAGGATGCAGTGATCGATTCTTTTAGACCTACCGTACCACCGGGATATGATATCAATTATGAGCATAATTATGTGACTTTTTATCCAGTAAATAACAATAGAATATTTAGAATTGTTTTACAATCGTTGGATCAAGATAGACGAGATATTAATTTTAGAGGAATACGTTTTATGGTGCAATTAGATTTTCGTCCGAGTCAGTCAAAAATCTATTAATAGATAAATCTATTAATGATAAATCTATTAATGATAAATCTATTAATGATAAATCTATTATTAGATTAATCTATTAATGATAAATCCATTACTAATAAATGGGATTTTCATACAATCTAAATTTAATAAAAGTTCAGACTCCCTGCACGCAGAAACGTTTATCCTGGAGAAGTGTTAAGTACTTAGAATCTTTAGGGATCAAAGTTAAACAAAATTTTTTACCTATATAAATGGATACTTTGTTACTTAATGCTTCGCTTAATTCATCGATCCAAAATACTATATTACTTTC
>JAQIXP010005179.1:0-10694 GCA_034700285.1 Proteroiulus fuscus | reverse complement strand
CATTTTAATTATAATTTTTCACGCTCTTTTTATTAAAACCAACTTGTTTCAAAGTGAGACTGTCCCTTTAATGCATTTCAGTATAAGTGTTTAAAATGTTATAGAGGTAACTCCAATTTCAGTGATTTGTTTTATTTCCATAATGATGATAGATCTAGCTATCAATTAACTTCTCATGTCATGAATAAATGATTCCCAGATCCTCAAGTAAATGACTACGTGTAATTAATAAATAATTAATGAGGAATAATTAATTTCACTCACCGAGAACAGAAAGTGGTTTGGATTCTTTGCTCTTAAGGTCTTTAGTTTCTGCCACTACAAACCATCCATTAGGATAAACAGGTGGCATATCTGGAGTGTTCATTCGACGTCTCAGATTTTCATTGGCCAAATCCTTTAGTTTTAAATTTCTTTTATCGTAGTCCTTTAAATGCCAAAATCCAATATCCGATAAGTCCTGCAAAAAAATTTTTTTAAAAATAAATTGGCCATTTGTGCTGAATTAGTCTGTCAACCAAATTTTGATACATATACGATGGGAGGTCGTATTAGTTTTTCATTCAGAAATATTTAAATGTTCTTTCCTTCTAGCCCATTTAATCAGCAAATCGATATAATCCATTGGCACATTTTTAAATAATTTATCAACCGTGCTATTAATCATTGTGTAATTAACTTCATAATGTTACTTACCCGAACTCTGTTTATGGGTTTGTAGAGCAAGTGCAGCAAGTAGACGACTAGAGTTGCAATTACGATAATCAATAGATGGCTAGGAGTGAAAAAAGTTGCTTCCAGTCCGAGGGAAGAGGTCAGTCTTGACCAAATGTGACCGATGGCTTCGGCCGGAGAGGATGGCTTGGAGGATTCCATCAGGACATTGAATTCAATGTCATCCGAGCTATCTGAAAGCATAGAATGACGCACCGTAAAACGTATACGTGGTATAAACTTACTAAAACTGAAAAGTTTAAAGTCTATAATTTTTGGAGTACTGTAGCTTCACTCAGACTGCTATCTTTCGTAAACCGGCTGATTGTAGCATATCTATTATAGTTGTACTGGGAATTATAAAACTGAAATAATGGCTTAATTCAATCCTATAAAAATGCACTAAAACTATATTAAAAATCGTAACTGTCTCCATTACCGCTGTTAAGGATTGATTTGTGCTGCTCCATGGCAATAAGACACTCCCATATCCTAAATGGTATATGAGTTGAATATGAGGGATGTTAAGAACTGAATGTGTGCTTACCATTGTATCCACTCGCCTTATGTGCTATATGTCAATGTGAGCTCCTTTTCATAGCCATGCATGCACATGTAAAGGTATTGATTTTTGGGGGGGAGCTGCAACTTTGCAACTTGTATACTTACCGACAGCTTATCTGACCAGGAGCTCAACCGGCACACGCAAAGTGCTTCCCCGCTCTCCTGCTCTCTTGAGCGGGGAAGTGCTTTGTGTGTGCCGGTTGCGCTCCTGGTTAGATAAGCTGTCGGAAAGTACGCTATAGTTTTAGCGTTGTTTTGACGTCACAGAGCGGCATTGCGCATTGGGATGTCCTAAAACCCACGTGTCGTGGATGTTGTTTGTTTGTTTACATTTTTGCAACACGTGCAGAGACTGAGTCAGGATTTTAGGTGGCAAGTCAACCCCTCTAACCATCTTGTTACAGGCCTACGTGGTTTAATGGGTTCAAAGGGCATGTACGTAAAATATATTTTGGGTGAATTGATAAAAGTAAATCGTGTGATTACAAAAAATCATTGATTTAAATCAAGTAAGGAAAAATTAGTGGTTTTACGTTTTGACTTGTGGGCCTATTTTTAACTGGGGAATTGACACTTGATTTATAATTAATTAATTAAACAAGGCAACTTGGAATATATCAGAATTTACTGTTTCTATTTTCAAAATAGATGCATATAAATAGATTATTGAACTTATTGCAAAGGATCATTCAAAGCATCACTTTATCAAAATATATCTTCACAATTATTTTTAAAATGGATACATAAATGGATAAGTAGATCTTAAAAAAGTTACCAGCATAGTAATGCTTGTTATAACTTAATCTTCTATAGGCTCATAGTTAACTAACCAACTAATATCTGTCATCATTGGCACAAGAAAATGCATTCTTTGTCTATAGTATAGTTGACTTTTTCTAATGAATTGTAAGTATATGGTGGTTCAAGTTTATCAATTTGCAATTAAAGTGGAAGATCATTCTACGAAAATATTTTACCAAACGATATACTGTAACTCATTACTACTAAAATTTCACAATAATGTTTGGCATAGACATTTAATTTTAAATTGAAATAATGCTAAGGTAAACAACTTTTGTTTCATTCGATGCCGTGGCCAACGTCATAAGGCAGAGCCTTGTATTTCCTGCATGCATCAGTCCTCCCTCTGATCTGGGATCAGTTCCCTCTTTGAATAGGTAAAACGAACGATTCAATGATGGGAGAAATGCATAGTACTGCCTAATGACGTCGAGTGAAACAAAAGTTGTTTACCTGAGCTTGTTTTTTCAATAATTTTAATAATAGAGTTTCAATAATTTCTAGATCTGGGCCCGTCACCTAGCGCCAGTTTTATTTAGATTGTTTACAGTTGTCTTCCATGAGGACCCGCTTCAACAGACAGCCAAAGTAAACCCCCATGGAAAAATAAAACTGACGTTAGGTGGCAGGCTCAGGTCCAAGTGTCATCGGAGCAGAGTATAGGCCGACCAGGAATGTGAAATTTTGGGGAATTTATTGATAGATTGATAGATTTATTTTCTTTTACATTTTTTTTTCTTATTATTAATGGTACGTCTCATAGTTTCTTTTATGAATGTAGATGGCGTTGAATTATCATGAAAGAAACTATGAGTTCGACTATAGAGACCGAGATCATGGCAAGAGGCGGTGCATGGTGGTGGAATTTGCCACATTTTATTTGCCCATTTTTGCTCCTTGGTGAGCTGCTTTCAAAGGAAATTTTAATTTTTTGGAATTTGCATCTCATTAACATAAATAGTTTCATCATTATGAAATGCCAAATTATGTTTTTTTAATTGAAACCACGCCACCTTCCAGCAGAAATTCCCATTACAAAAGTGAAATTAACTTTCAAAAGTGCTTCCCCCTAGCGAAGGGTTACTCTCTATAGGTCATGGTTCAGTTTCTTATTTGAGTATGTTCGATCTACGTAGGTTACTGTATGTGAATATGCAGGATTTGCATGGTTCAGCAAACGAAGGAAACATGCATTAAAAAAATAGGATTTAAAACATAGAAATAGGATTTAAATACATGCATATACTGTTTGTTTATGAAGAAAAAGTAGGCCTACTATTTTATTGTAACTTAGTTTTAGAACTTTCCCATTACGAAATATAGATGAAACTGTAGCAAATCATTGGTAACGTCTGCTGGTTCTCCAGCTTTTATTTTCGATTGAAATTATAAATGCTCACTGGTACATCTGTAACCATTTAACAGTTCATTTAAAACTAGTAAACGGTAGTATAGGTCAAAGCATCAGTTTCTATGAATTGGGTATTGTTTCATAGGATGCTTCAAAAATTAGCATCAGGTATTTAGTCGGGTTTAATTGCTTTGTTAATGTCATTCATAATCTTTTTAAATAAGATGAGCAATCCAAGCAACCTTGAGATTTTTGGAATTTTTCATGTTGGCCTACCATGGAATTTGTCTCTGTATTATATACTGTATACATGACATCAACATGTTTACAAAATTACTACTGTTTTAAGTTGGTTTTTTTTGTCTTTAGAAGTGGCTGCATGGTATTCTATGACGGGGATAAAACCTAATTGATGAATTGTGAGCTCAATAATAATCTAAGTGTATTTCTAGTCCTATAGAGCTAAATGTTGGACTAAACCTATTGTCTTCAATTTCTGTGAGCACTTAAATACTTTACACTGAAAGCAAGAGTTTTAAGATAACGTGCTTCTTCAAAATAGGCCTATGCATGGTAGCATTAGTGGTACTACAGATATACAGGGTGTCCCCCTAATAATGTTCTTACCTTATTGAAATTCCCATAAATAGCTGGTTTGTCCCGAGTAATATCATTTGGGTTGCGTGATGCCTGGTTTCTTCAAGTTCACTTTCTTTCTGAAACGTACTTTTCAAGTTTGCACACTCTTTATAATTTACTTTTCTTTTCCAATGTAGGCGGAGTTGTGATGTCATGATTGATACTCTTTTTCTTCTTACCGTTTGGGACTGCCAATCCTTCAACGCGTGATATATACGTGCTATGAGAAGATGACCACTGCTTGTAGGGTGCGTCAGTAGTTTCAAATGGTCAGTATGGGTATTTTTGATTCTGAAGCTAATACACGTAGTAATAATAATATCATTTTCTTGTGTGTAAATGTGCTTACCTATACTATAATGTATATCTCTTCGATATAAACGAAAAAAAACATCATCTGTAATATAAATATACAGAGATTTTTTTTTACAGTTTATGTAAACATCATATTTTCAGCCAACAATTAATATTCAGGAATTTGTTTAGACTTTTTCGTGGCAAAATTCTGTATTTCAAGATTATTGGTCATGTTAAAACAATTTTTTAATCAGAAATTAAAAAAAAAATGTTATATAATTTTAAGAAATATAATTGCTATTGATTTAATTGGGACATGAAAGTTTAATTATAATTAATTATAAGAACAATGCTTATGCATATAGGACTGAATATATACATTATGATGTGCTTATGATGGTCACTATGTAGATAGCTAAAATGGCGATATTTCTGAAGTGTAAGATAACATACAAATTATATGATTAATGAATCAAACTTTACCGTAAAAATGGAATTTATAACCACGTTTGCCTGTCAGATATATTTTATAGAAAACGGGAAGTTCGGGAAAATATTGTCAGCTTTTTTAAGTGCATTGCATGTTATTTATATATATACTACGTGGAGATTTATAGAAGCAGGGACATAATTATATGCAAGTTATAGTATATATACTCCATGCAGATTAGCAAATGTAATAAACCACTTTTTTCTTGAATTTATCTTTTACTCGCTATTGAATTCTATATATAGCTTTCTTAAATGTATGCCATTTATCGAGGGATTTTTAAAATAATTCTTTAACCATTTAAAATTATTACAAATATAATATAGTGGCATTAAAACTGTAAATGATACAAAACTTCCATAGACAAACTATAAAAGTATTTAAAAATGTAAAATTGTCTTGTATATTTAAAATCGTAGAACTATTAAACTTGGATGCTATAGCCATTCTTACATTTTATTGCTAATTGTGCTTTTTGTCATTTTTATCAACTTTTATTCTCGCATACTTAGATAACCAAAGCTCCATCACTTTACGGATTTTAACGAAATTATCCTTTCCTGACTATATTTTTTTTTTTGAAATACTTTATTTAAATGAAACTTTTATTATCTCTCAAAAATATACACATATATACTTGCATATACATTATATTTTTTCTATTTCAATTATGATAATTTTACTTAATTTGAAATTTTTATTTGAGGCTTTTTTTCTTTTTTCAGATGTTTTCAAAAGTGAATTCAAACTCTTAGTTTCTATGCTAAGCACGAAGAATATGCTTCCATATAATATGCAAAAGTGATATACGAGTATGTTGACTTTGAATATCTTCGGTGCATGGGCGGATGTCTTGCAACTACAAAAGTTTGAAGGTAAGAAAGATGTTTCATTAACAAATTTTATCTTATTCATGCATATTACAGAAGCAAATAGGGCATATTACATAATTAGTGCAAATATAATGGTAAATCTTATACTAATCTGGAAAACCTGGAAATGTCAGGGAAATTCATTCTGTGACTGGAATGTGATGGGTTTTTTGCATTTTGGCTATACGTATTTATTTAAATCATTCCCTATTATACATAGTTATTGTGACTATATACCCTTGCACACTTATAAGACATGAGGAATACATGCATGTCTTATGCACTGAATATATCAACTGGGGAATTCCTTTATAATTTACATTGGCATAAAAGCCTGCATGTATCTTATATTTTAAGGGAATTTGTTGCTGCATGGATTTGACCAGACATGCACACTGATGATATATTCATATAATAATGTTTTCAAACGTTGTAAGAAACAAATCTATTTTGTAAAGTACAAAACGAAACTGTTGAGTCTGTTGTGCTGATGCATGCATGGTATCCATTGATATCCATATTCGGCTCATAAATAATTGAAAATTGTGTGCTGCGTTGTGCCCATTGTCTATAGGCGTGCTACATTCAAAGAATCTTAAATTGCTCTGCATGAATATTTTTCTTAGCAACAGAAAGGTATTGTATACTATAGCCGGATAATTGATTAATTATATACGCGACTTGCATGCATATATTATAGGTCTAAAATAGAATTTAAACGGTTGTGTAGTTTACATTAACAATTAAAATGATATATACATAAACACACCATATCTCCCAGTATATAGTGTAGCATGACTATAATTATAAAATAGAGAGGAATGAAATAAACAATTCTGTGTTTTTGTTTATCAAGGACCGTATTGCAGCAGTGTTTTCGTATTGAATAAATTACAACGTTTGCCCTGCGTTTGCCAAAGATATGTTAGGCGCCATTTTTTCTATACATTTCAGTAGACGCGGATAGTTGGTGGCGCCCCCTAGAACATACGTGTCTCATGAGAGCTGATGCCTTTTATCCAGTAGAGGGCACTATACACATTCAGTAAAATGGTGTCTATTTGATGGGCTTTTTATTTTCATCTGTATTCAGGACATTTTATTTATTGATTGGTGGGCTCAGATCCAATTGAAATTTACGTGCCTGCATGGCTTAATTTTTTATGCTCTTCTTCCTACAACAAACTTCTTTCAAAGTGGGATTTTTATTTTTAAATTGTGATGTCATAACCCCTAATTTTATAATAATAAGTAAAGTAACTTGCATAAACTCTAAAAAACAGATAGATATATGTCAAGAAAGATTTTAATTCAGTAATTCGATATATATATATATATATATTTATATAAATTATACTCTTAACTTAAGAAATAAATAGATAAAAGATTGTTAAGAAAATAAAATAGTCCCATGATTTTGGAAGCCATAATGGGGGAGAGGGTTTCGATTCGTGACGTAGGCCTAATGTAACGGAAGAGGCAGAAAATGCGTCATTTATGGAAAGCCCCTAAAAGAGTTTAAAATGTATACATACCAGAACACTTCATTGCAGAAGTAACGTCATGTCTAAATTAATGCGTGCAATTTGCAATTTCTATGGTCTAATTATAGATGCGTGAATTGTAAAACTAGATTTCCATTTTATTCAATCGTTTTATGTATATTGAAATATAGGCGCAAAGCAATTACAGTATCGATTTCACTCAAACCTATTCAATTGCTTTACATTTTGCAACAAGCGAAGTTGCCATTATTCATAATGGCTGCTATTATATACGTATATCGGCAAAAAAAATAATAATATATATTTATTTATAATTGTGCGTAATAATTGATATTCTTCGTCAATTGGGCGAAAATGTAGCCAGTTCTGTAGCCAATATTTTGTGCTTGAAATATCGTTTTGTAAATGAAGCTTTGACGCTGTTGTCCAGCACTGATAGTTTGGCTCGTTCCACCTCGTCTGAAATTGCGTGGAATCCGGTGTCCTTGTTGTTTAGGTTGGAATCCACTTCAATAGATTTGATGTCAAAGTTTTGTACCAGTTTAACCGTGGCTAAAAACGTGATGGATTGAACCAGCTGATATCCTAGACAGGATCGTTTGCCCGTGCCGAACGGCAGGAAGTAGTCCGGCTTGAACAGGTGACCTTCTTCGGTCAGAAATCTGCCAAAGAATGCAAGAGGGATTGATTCAATATTCTGTCAGAAGAGCAGCAGAAGAACTGCCTGGAGAGCAAAGATTTACTCACCTGGAGGGATCGAATTGTTCAGGATTTTTCCAGTAGGCATCGCTGGTGTTGATGTAATAATTGTTGAGAAAAATCATGGAATCTTTTGGCACGTGGAACCCGCCAATGGTGCAGTCTTCCTTGGTCACGTGCGGGACAATGGGAGATGTGGTCACCCGGAGGGTTTCCAAGATGACCGCCTGGGTGTATGGCATGGCCGGACGATGGCACAGGCGCACCACTCCATCTTGCGTCATGCTGGACGCCACGAAGTCGATCTCGGATCTCATCTTCTGTTGGACGTCGGGGCGGTGGCAGATCTGGGCCAGAACTCTCGCCCAGAAGCAGGATACGGCCGAATGTCCACCCAGGATGTCCTCCACCTCGTAGAAGGCGTAGTCGCTGGTCAAGCGCCGCTTCTTCTTGTACCTTTGGGCATCTGTCCGGGTGAGAATGGCGTCCAGGAAATCTCTCGGCCTTTGAGGATCGATGGCCTCCCGACTTCTTTCGTCAATCAGGGTGTCCATGAGAAAGCGCCGGATGTATTGGCCGTAGTAGTACAGCTTGGACAGGTGGATAAGGTGGAAGGGCAAGAGCCAAGGCAAGAAGTCCAAGGCGAAGCCGTTGTTGATGTCCTGGAATATGTTGTCGAAGTGGCGGACCATCTTCTGGAAGTAAGTGTCCTCGTAGGAGTAGCGCTTGCTGCAGAAGTAACGGAAGAATATGTTGGCGCATACTTGGGAGAAGTGCTGCTTGTCGAATACCGTCTGTCTGGGCAGTTCTGTACTGATCTTCGTCTTGTCGCACTTCGTCGAAAGCCGATCCACGTATTCGGTCAATTCCGATTCGATTACGGATTCCAGCTGATTGAAATTATTGGTGTTGCTTCTGGGGAACACGTATGGAATGGCCAAGCGACGACGGATCTTTTGGATGGTTGACCAGTCGCACAGAGCGAGGGCTGAAATTGAGAATAATTTAAAATTAAAGCATTTCTCTCCTTCATTTTACTTGTAGTCTCTGCCACAGTTTAAAAGAATGTAAGGATTTATCAAGCATTATGCTAAAGTTTTTAAAGGTGAAGTATTGGAATATTGGCATAACATTAATGAGAAATGTCAATTTTTATGTAAAACATGGGCAGCGCTACATTGCCTGATCTCAGGAATACCAGAATAGTAAAATCTCAGAAAATTTTAACGCCATCTGTTAGTAATAGGATAAAGCAGTAGGGGATTATAGGTACATCATTAAACTCATTCAATTATGGCATCACTTTTCTAAGTAATAATGCATAAAATAAAAAATATTTTCAAAAATTCCAAGATTTTCAATTTTCTCAAAGTTCTGATTAGCGTACACTTGGTGGCGCTTTTGGCGATAAAAATGGATTTAAAAAAGTAAATAATATTTGAGTTTAGTTTTTTTTTTCTTATTTTTTTTGATAATATCATGATTTTTTTTATCACCCTGACATTAAATATAACATGCCAATTGCAGTGATGCATACCGGCACATTAAATTTTCTCACTCTTTTCATTTTTTTAAGGTGAATTCTTTGAATTGTTATTGTTCATTCAGTACTTCTGTATCAGTGATGGCAAATTCTTTCATTGTGCACGGCCATACAAAGAAGAAAATTCACAGAATTCCCAATTTATTTGACACCGTCCTCCAAAAGGAAGGAATTACTAAGCAATTTTTGAAATGTCAATGCAATGTACTAAACCAGATCAGATTGTCCTGAGTAAAAGTGCTAAGTGTTCTGGTGGACCAGGTGGTTGGGTTTGGGGTCCAGCCAATTATTTGACACACGTGCAAGGTATTAAATTACAAAAACAATTAGGCAAATTTTTGTGAAAAAACGAGGGTAAAATGTGCAATATCATAGTGACCGTTTGAATTAACACCATAGTGACACTATAGTAATCATTTCCGATTTTTCCCTTATTTCATTTTCCATCAAACCATGTGGTCACTATAGTTAACACTTTTTGGATGGTGATCTAATGGCACTAAAGATGAAGCACGTGTTGCCATTATTTTGAAAGTGAAATTAAGGACTTGTAAGTTATTTTTTTATTTAAGTAAATCTAGGTTTAAATTTTTTATACAATTTGAAAATGTTATTGAATTTCATAGAATTGTTTTAATTTCCTTTCCTCTTCAGGATTTCTGCAGGAAAATTAACATTCGTGTTCTGCAGAAAATAGACTTCAGCACAAAATCTACAGAAGCAGATCGTGTTTCTGTGTAAGGAACTTTATGCAGAACATAAATGCTTATTTTTCTGATAACATACACCCTAAAAAAAACTTTTTACCAATGGAGAATATATAGAGAGAAAAACTGTATTCCCCGAAAATTTCACAACTAGGTTTTGCAGAATTAGTGCATATTTCCACATCATCCATGCATCAGAATAAGTTATACAGAAATAATTGGGTCATTCTCCAAAAAGGGGACAATTTGAGATACACAAATTAAATAAAATGAAGTTGAAAAATCATTAACTTTTTATATTTTCTAAATGCCATTCTGATCTAGAACATCAGAAAAATACGCGTAGAGATGGATAACAATATATTAATTAACGCATTGAGTTTAATTAGGAATGATGGTGAGGGAATGATGAAAGTAGAACTATATGGCTTCCAGATAATTGAAAACACATCTCATTCAAATATGCATTTGCTGTCATTATGTACCCCCAGTATGTTGTCTAAAACAAGCAT
>JAQIXP010005178.1:0-10695 GCA_034700285.1 Proteroiulus fuscus | reverse complement strand
TTTTGCATTTTCACTTATTTAAAGTAAATTTAAGGCATTTAGCTGAATTTGTGTTTTTCCAGTATTGGAAAATGTGCATCTATCTTATTATGTATACAATCATGCAGTACATTTTAGTTTTGTATAATGTAGTTGGCAAATACCATTTTATCTGCTTTTTTTAAAGTTTACTGTATTGTTTGAACAAAATTTCTGCATTCTAGTGATGCAGAAAAACTGCTTTAGAAAATAGCATATTTTCTAAACAAATAAATATACAGAAATGCAGGCTTCAGTTATAGTTATTTTCTACAATTTAAGGTCATAAATTATACCTGCATAAAAATTCAAATTTTCTGTAGGCATTTTTAGCCAGGATTAGGGCAGGGCTGGATTAGGGCCACACGCAGGGAAGGAAGGGGGGGTCAAAAGGAAGCCCGTGTCTACCCCTCCCCCGAAATTTTTGAACTAATGCTACCAAATAAAATGGCAAATAGGCACTTTTGGTGTTTTTTTTAGACCACTTTTGAATAGTTTTGAGCAAAAAATCGCCTGCGGCGCCATTTTCTGTTGATGTTTGGTATTATGTACAAAACCTTCAAATTTTTGCCAGTGGCAGGCCAGTGGCCCAAATTTTGAAACAAAATTTTGGGTCGGGTTCACCCCGGAAATGGATTTCTATGTGCTGCCCTGGTTGGGATCATTGGGGCGCCCGCTGCCCTCTCAGTACCCCCTGTTCCAAAATCCTAGAGCCGCCTGTGATACTCCATTTCTCCCTAACTTAGGCAGAATTGATTCCATGCACGAGTGTATATCTACATATTATACACCTATAAAATGTGTCATTATTTCTGAAATTTGGTAGATCAATTCTGGCCAAGATAGGATGGAAAGGAGTATATACTTTTAAAGGAGAACGATATCCTAAAAAGTATTTCAGATTGTTGGTATATTGGTGGTTCCTCCATTCATGGTTTATGTCTGATGTACTGGAACCTGGTACCAGTAAATACCAACATGTTGGTTCTAATATACATCGCCACAATATATGTAGTTTTCTACATTGAACTTACAACAACTTACAAAATATTAAGAATAGTGAACTAATCAATAAAAATTTTAAACAGGGCCAAGGATTTTAAATTTTGCTAACAAATTATACCAGTCAAGAGCTAAAAAATAGATAACAATGGTTTGAGAAAGATCTTTGATTTAATAATATTTTTACATAGGCCTACTAAATGATTTTTTGCACTCATTATTTGTACTCTTAAAACGTTTTAGAAATATATTTCTCAATTATAGTAGATTCTATTTAATTTTAGCCTGTGAAATAAAAATAAAATTGAACTGAGTGGAGCATTAATAGTGATGTTGTATTGGAGCAGCAAAAATAAAATAAATCTGCACTTTTATAAATACATGAAATTCTCTGGCAATTAATCATAAAAGTGCCAGTATAACAAAAGATGAGTTTGAACTTTTCAACTAAAGGCAATATTGGAATAGCAAGCTGAAGCATATTATATACTATGTCATGCACATGCCATATTATATGACTCAGTTTATTGCTGTTTAGCCCACTATGATTAATAGTCTGAAATTGCAGAACATGTATTTATGAACTCCATTGTCTTGGTGATAAAGCTATTATATTCATCATGAGGGAAGTACTATAAGGCTAGCAAAGGTTTGTTAAGTCAATGAAATACAGTATATATACTGTTAATAACAATATGGTTTCATACGTTTTTGCTCATATGTTTTTTTTTCTTGTAAATATATATTTTTCATAGTTACTTTTGAGCTGTGCAATGATTTGAGATGATTTTTTGGAACCAATGTTTTTGCTGTTGCTATAGCAAGATTTAAACTGAAATATGAGTCATGATTATAGGCATTTTTGTAATTAACAAATTTAACAAAAAATTTCAAACTTTTAACAAATATTTACTGGGAGTATAAAGATTAACTGGGTGTGCATGACTTAATTATCATGAGATAGAATTTTACTTCTCTAATTAATTTTATTGTAATGAAATTATTAATACTTAACTGATTTTCATTACATTTAAATTGAATGTATATTCGAGAAAAAGAAAAGAAAAAAATGCATTTCAGCAATTTAAATTTAATTGAGTTTGCATGAGTTAATTAGGCCTATCATGAGACAAAATGCTGCCTCTCTAATTAATTTTGCTGCAATGAAATTATTAATACTTTACCGATTTTGCTTTTACTTTTAATAGAATTTAGCTCTGAAAGTTCTTATCAGTGCAATGCCATTTGCATGATAAATATTTCTTATTTGTCAACCGAATTATAAAGAAATCTATAATATAGTTCTTTTTTTTACCTCATATTTAATTAAATTTCCGATTTACTCTTAAATTGGTTTCGTATTTTCATTAAAATATAATGGGGATATTGACTCATGGCTGCAATAATGATAAGTTATAGTTTTACCTTGTGCATTGTCTCTTGTTATTCTGTTCAGAATTCAGTGAATCGAGAAAAAGACGGTTATCAATTGTTAAATCAGGGTTAATGAATTCATTATATATGTGTGAGATGACTTCAAATTCTAAATCGTTAGGGCAAGACTATTTATTGATTGCTTGCCTTACTTTAAACGTCTTTAACTTCTCAATGCAATTCCTATATACTCATCAACGTTGAAGTCTTCATTACTGGAATAGCTCTCTTTCTCTAAATCTAATGGATTCCAACGTAAGATATCATCGCGCCTTTTAAATTAATCAAGTTTAACATTAATCATTACCTATAAAAGCTATACTTCTTTAAGGTTTTGTAGGATTTTTTTTAAAATATTGACATTTTTTTCCAGAAAGTACATTTTGTTTTATTTCTAATAGATTTTGCCTTACAGTCGTAGGTATAGCAAACGTACAGAGTTGATTAGATTCAGTAAGTTTAAATAATTTAAACGTGGAAAAAATACAATAGATAACCCTACAATGAAAAAATGTTCATGGCATCTATAATAACATTAACTCGGTATTCCAAAACTTGTGTATTTTAAACATAGCAAACATGTTTCAAAATCTTAATTTTATATTTGAAATAATTTATCCAGAAATATTTTGTTACTTGAAATCTTAAGCAATGCTTTCATAATTTATATTAATTTGATAAATTGCTGCTTAGATCGTCATAGAGCATCTCGATCTATAAATCCAACTTTCATTCATTTAATGAATTGAAAACAAAATGGCTTCCACAAATTAAACACTATTTTTTATATAAGTTTTTTGCTTTGTAAAACTGAATTTCTTTGAAAATGTTATTATGCATTTAATGTTTTCAACAAACAATGTTTACATTTACTAAACTTGTACATTATTCAAATGAGATTTTGTTATAAATTTTCATACACAATTAAATCACGTACCATTTATGATGTAAGCATTTGATACATTTAAATCCATCATTCATTCATTAAATAAATTGAGAACAAAATGGATTCCGAAAACCATTAAACCGTCATTTTGCTCTACCATTTTGTTTAATGGAATTTTGTCGTGAATGTTAACATGTGATTAATGTTTTCAACCAAAAATCTTTATATATATTCGAAAGAACTGTTTGCTAGAATTTTTCATACACAATTTACATCATTTACATTTAAGAATACTTGGTCATGTGGGTAACATTCTGCTTTATTTATCTCTTGATATCAGTCCTATATCAGACGGCGTAGCTTTCCAACATTAAATTGAATCACATTTGCTCATTGCATGCAGACAACATATAATGGCATGACTTTTAATTCATTATTATTACTTGCAATGACTTTCCTACTACATGTTGTTATGTCTCACTAACTTTGTTATACCACCAATGCTATAGTATGAGTTTCATGGGCGTGTATTTATCCCTATACTTGTGTGGATATTCCAGTGAAATGGCATCTCCAGCTGCTTTTCCAAGATAACACTTTATGACCCATTTTGGCCATAGTTATTTGGCCAGCAATATAACTGACGTTCATTAATTGTTCGCATTTAATGGCCTTTGACAAACTGTACTGTTGTCACGTACAGTGGCTCAGCAAATGACTGTTATTGGTATAACAAAATACCACATTGCTGGCCTTTTCTGGCGATGACTTTTATGCATTTCCCTGATGTGGAAAAATCAAATTTTTATGAAAACAAAAATATTATTTTTGTTATCTTTTCTTGTGATATAGCCAAAAGCTTTTGGGGTAAAATGAGCTTCAGGTTTCGATTTTCAATCAGTCAATCTCCCAATGTGGCGGTGAATTGTGGCTTCCTTCGGATATGCACTCATTCACAAATTCCTCTTAATGCATTTTTCATATTTCGATTTTTGAAATATCTCGAATTTCTACAATGTGAGATCTGCTCCATGATGCATGAATCTTTTTTTTTTTCTTTTCTGTACCGAGGCTTATTTTTGCATTTTAGTATCAATGTAATGGCATATATACTGATTCTTATCATGTTAAGAATTGGTAAACTTTTTTTTTTCTTCAAATTTTTTTATATATGTGCAGTTTTTGTTGAAAAATGCATTGCATCCAATCTCATGAATATATGAAGGCAATTTCACTTTTATGTGTACCTCATGGCCATCAACAAAAAGGATGGTTAATTTCCTCCCATTTTGCACAAGGAAAATCAGGGGGAATAAGATGAATAACTACATGTACACACTGGCCTTTGTATTGCTTATGCCATGAAGAGAATTTACAGCTTTCTAACATATACTTCTCAATGACAAATTAAGGTTTTTGTCAATATAAAAAAAAAATGTCTACATTTTTTTTCACCCTGACAAATTGCTTCTGCTACTTAGACAATCGGTCAGCAAGGTGACAAATTACAGACTTGAAGATGTAAGACAATGCTGAATCAATCTTCGCTAAATCCCAGAGTTGCATTAAAAGGAGGGGGTCTTGAACAAAAGCCCAATATTGTATAAATGGATAAAACAGGCGTATTTGCCAAAGGTTTATGTAAAACGCACTAAGCCGTGAAGACCATCTGTAAACATTGGCAACATTGGCAAAACTGTTTTTATCTTGCCTCATCTTTTATTTTTCAAATCACGTTGCCAAATCTGCAGAATTTGTAGCGTTGAATGTGTGCATGCGAATGGCTTGATATATTTCCAAAAAGATATTTTTTGTCATCATTTTCTATCAAAAATTGTAGGAAAATATGCGACGCATTTGCACATACACTGATAAGTTTTTTGTCGCTTTTTGCATATAATCATATAAGCCTCACTTTTATGCACATCTATAACAGCTATTTTTTAGCATTTTTCTACAAATCTTCAGCATCAAAAAAAAATCTTGCATACATAGCTAATGGATAAAAAGGAAATGTTACCATCATCATCTCTACTCATTCACCATGTTGTGCATCAGTTTGTACACATAGATAACATTGATGTTGTACCCCTGTTTAACATAAGAGTGTACCAGAAAGGAACCAATAAGCATTGTTATTCTATTATGCAACTTGTATGGGCGTGCAGCTAATCTAGCCTCTATACTATGTTTCTAATTTGTGTCTATAGTTACAACAGTCTGTTGGTCATCTTTCACTTCTACTTCATCTTTTATCAGTGCACTCTTTTGTTGAATTAGGTATATAGGTTCCTATACTTTTTCATACGTTGGATAGCTGATGATTTTCAATAAGTCAAAATGATTTATTACTACATTTTTATATATAAATATACAAATTCTGATAATTTAATAATGTTTATTTATAAATTATATCATCCTCTGGAAGAAATTTAAGTTTTATTGCCTATACGAGTAAGTCTGTTTTCTAAGGTAGATTTTGGGCGATTTGCTCTTACTGTACAGTAATTGAGTAAAATAATCAGAATAATCCCTTTGGAAATCTGGGTTAAATGGGAAAGTCTTATTTTTTTAACAAGGTTTTTTTAATTTAGAAGAAAAACGTAGATATAAATTATTGATATTGTAATTAAATTTATCATTATTGAGAAACCACAATTTTATGTAAAACATGGGCAGCGCCATCTTGTCTGATCTCAAGAATACCTGAATCATAAACTCTCTGAAAGGTCTGGGCCATCCATGGGAGAAAGGCTCGATCACCATTGGAATCATTAAATTTTGGCTTCAGTTTCCTTCTATATGCAACAATACATAGAAAAAAGGAATATTTCAAAAAATTCCAATATTTACAATATTAATTTTAATGTGGGGGAAATTTTCTGAGATTTAATAGCGTACATGCATTTGATGGCACTTTTGGCAGTAAAATTGAATGTCTTTTTTGGTCAATATGTTATATGAAATTTCTCATAATTTGCACTTCAAAACTTTCCTATCTTCGTTTATATCACTGTGTAGAAAGTGACTTTTCTTTAAACACTGTTGTGTACGTTCATATATGTATAAACTGCATGAAGGATGGTGTGGTATTCTGAAGGTTAAAATCAAAGTCTAGGGAAAATTTTGGACTCCTATAAGGTTGCACAGGGCCTGTTGATTTCTTTGTAAATAAGTTAAGTTTGAAGGAGGACAAGTACATTACTTTTGCAAGCAATTTCAATTGAATTGAACCACTTGATTGAAGAAACATCAATTGTTGACTCAAGACCTTGTATCTCTTGCTATATCTTTGGGTTTTTTAACGTAGGACCATAATGTGATTATAAATATTAAATGTTGTAGTTTGATAATACCTACTTATTTAAGTCTTAACTCATCAAATTGGTCGTTAAATTAAGGTGAACGTATAGTCATTTCGAAATGATAAATGCTGCCCATGCCAAAAAAGCATCACTCTTTTAAAATGACATCCCGATTGCAAAAAGCAGAGAATTGTGGTTTAAATTGAAGGATTTGAAGCAATTATGATCGTAAAAATTCATATAGGGCTTATAATACCGTATAATTTAGCAATTCATTGTTGATAACACAAGATGAATGGGTTTCTCGAAACTTTTAAAAGTTTAAAATTTCTTATAATTCTTCATGATTGATGTAATATATATAGACTGAATACGAAGGCGTATATCCCTTATAATCTACTTTTATAGTTTGAGCGGACATCATTATGGTTTATAACTAAAAAAAATGCATTGGAACGGATCTGGTTTGGTATAGGCTATATATATATTGAAACCAATCGCCAATTTTTTTTATCACTTTTATTTGACGGGTAATGATGTCTAATTTATTGGGCATAAAATTTTATTAGGGCTGATTATTATCAGAAGTATTTAAGAAAAAATTCTAAATGCCCCAATGTTTAGCATGGCGACCTATTGGAAACTAAACTTTCGAAAAATATGGTAATCCTGCCCGGTTTTCAATTTTTTGAAGTATATTTGGGATCTTATACTGCTAATGTAAAACTCCCTCTAGCGTTTACTTCAAGGCAAAATAAATGTACATAACTTTTTCATATAGCGAAAAAGTTCAACCAAATTAATAATATATTATCCTTAATAGGCATAGAAGTTGCAATATAATTCGAGCCTACCAATCATTAAATAAAATATCCTGAATACATGGAATTGGTTGAAAATGCAAAGTTAAAGTATAGGCGCCATTTTACTAACAGTATGTATAACGCACTCTACTGGATAAATGGCGTCAGCTCTCACAAAACACACGCATGTCCTAGAGGGCGCCACCAACTTTCGGTGTTTGCTGTAAATCTATGGAAATATGGCGCCTAATATGTGTTTGGAAAACGTCATAATTTTATCAATATGGAAACTTTGCTGCAATTATTATTGACACAGCCATTCATATCTAGTAAGTGGGAACAACTTAAATATTACTTAGTACAAAGTGAGACTTTCCCTTAAAAAGCACTTTTTACATGGTGACTGTCCCTGTGAAACCTTATTCATAAGTATTTTAAATTTATAAGAATTTTTAATTCTTATTTAGTTTTAGTTTTATTTGCCGCATATAAATGTTATTTATTTGTTTTTTTTTTTCTGTCGTTCGTATTTTTATAATGTATAACGCATACAACAAACTGTGATTTTTATTATAAATGATCCAATGATAATTTTATGCTTAGAATAAATTTACTCTTATTCATGCAGTTGAAGTATATCATCACTAATGTTTTTTGCTCAAGAAATGTTGACAACAGTCACATTTTTCTCCTCTCAGAAATCATACTTCGTATGTAAGAAAACTATAGTTTAGATTTACATGTCCGTATTTTATCTTTCAAAACTCGTTAAATGCATTTTCTCATTGCATAGTCGTGTGTGCATGACATTCTATTCTTTTTCTTATATGATACAACGGGGAAAAATGATGTCACGCTGATTTGATAACAACACTCGGAAGAGTCACTTTTTTGCATTTTGTGTACGTTTAATGATATCTATTACCCGTGACACTTTTTACCTTAGTATAATATCACAGGCAGTACAATTTTTTTCGATGAAAAATATCCTGATTTGATATATTACATTCATGGGGGCTTATTTGAAGATAAAAGTAATATATCACTTTAAATTAGCCAATTATTCGTAAAGCTGGCTCTAATAAAATTAAAACTTATTCCCTGAAATGTAATTCAAGTTGGCATTAAACAAAGTTAAGGAGTTGGGAATGGTTCAGTGAACTGATCCTCGCTGAAAATCCTGAATTTAATCATGAATGTGTAGTTAACATACTAACTAATGTTTTTTAGTGTCTAACAATTTGAATATCAAAAGTTAAATTGCAATCCTTTCGAAAGAGTAATATAGTTTATTTAAAGAAAAAAATAGATTAATAATTATTTCAAATATTTGGCCTCAAAGTCGTTATTTTTGAAGCCAAAATCCAGCCATATATGGATGTGTGAAATGCTGATATTGGCAAAATTGTGATATTGCCAAAATTCATAATTTCCAAATTTGGATTTATCTACGAAATCCAACTTTTCAAGGAATCTTTTCTGAATTGATCTGAAATCGTGATTTCAAAAATTACCATTTTTAAAGTTAATCTGAATTTTATTTCTTCAAAGAATCTTGATTATTTTTGTAAGGATTAAAAGGGTATTTGGCTTCCCTGGTTAAAGTAGCAGCATAGATCACCAAAAAAAACCACCACAGCAGTGACTTATTGTGTTTTTGTATTACATATATCAGTAAATGTAGTGATCTACACTGATAACAGTGAAGAAAGTGATTTAAAATGACAAGTAGTCCTTAAAATAACTAAAAGTTGCCAGAATTGATTTAATTTTAAGTGATCTATGCTGCTATAGGTAGTGATAATAGCACTAGGCTAAATGTTTTTTAGAAATATTACAAGAAACACTATAGTTTGCAGATAAATAATGGTATCAATATTAGTATCATCACCATACCATAAATCAACTCAGAGCACTAATCATTAGCGTAAAATCAATAAAAAAATTGTAATATCTGCATACTGATATTTTTACCAGGGTTTTTGGCAACAAACATTTTATGTTTTATTTGTTGGTCACTCACTGTTTATGTTACTGAAATTACTAGTATTATGAGTGTGAAAACTGGGGAACTGATATTAGGGAAAAACGAATGTACATATATTCCTAATGGATTAAATGTTTTTCTACATATAATAGAGTACATATTGGCATGATCAAATATGTACACAAAGAAATACATTTTTATTTTTTGACAAGCAGTCACTCAAGTTATGAAACAGGTTCAGTCCTCGAGCAAATCAAAACATGAAAGTGCACAGAAAGGCTCAAAATTTGAATAAATATTTGGTATAGATTTCCCCCATTTTTGTAGCAAATATGTCATTTTTTAAAGTAAGCAATGAAAAATGATCAATACATGAGTTTTTTTCTATAAGAAAAAATAAAGATGGCCTTAAGACAGAAAAACATTTTTGAAAACAAAAACATATCAGTTGTTGATGTATGTTTTTTTGTTGAAGTCCACGTTATGGAAATAGCCATTTGCTATCAATCACGAAACCATAGCGAAAAGACATGTATACATTTGGCTACAGCAATATGTGCATATTACATTTCAGAGATGCATTGTGAATGTCCAGCCACCTAGATCAGTCACAACGTTAACCGCTTGGCTAAGCAAATGTACTCCAAGACTTGTTTGAGCCCTTATAGGGCCAAGAAATCCGATGAAAAAAAATGGGAATCTTTCTCACATGTGAATGCTTAGATGGGCAAATTATCATTCAAGAATAAATCTTCAAAATACCAGATTTTGACACATGGAAATCGGTCTTCATCGAAAATCTTTTGCCTCTGAGGCTAACTGACACTAAAAAAAAAAATAAATTAAAAAAGTTCAGCCACTTGGGCACTTTCCCTCAAAATACTATCATTGGGAATCTAACTTGTAATATTTTGTGGCAAGGCCAAGGTGGCTTTAAGGCATTCATTTTTTTTTCTTGACTTGTTAGCTGAGAAAATGCATGGCATCACTGGAGGGAAACTTGAGTTATTGCCAATTCCCACATTGAAAAGTGATGCATTTCTCAATGCATTCTTGTAAATGCATGTACGAATGCATGTTGATTGAACTATTGAATCAGTTAAAAGTCTATGTTAAAGGGAAAGTCCCACTTTGTAGCAAGTAATATTGATGTACTCACTTACTAGATATGAATGGCTGTGACCAGGGGCGGACTGGCCCGGTCGGCGGGTCGGCGATTGCCGACCTGCCGGCGGCCGCGACCATTAACTGTTCACCGTG
>JAQIXP010005177.1:0-10697 GCA_034700285.1 Proteroiulus fuscus | reverse complement strand
AGTTTGAAGAAAACGAATTTAACATTGAAATCCCCATAGGCCCACGCTGTTAAAAGTGTGGACAGCCCCCTTAAAAAAATAACTTGTTTTATTGCGAGACTTTCTCAATAAATTTGTTGTGGTATTGTTTTTGCATTTAAGCCTTTACTGCCGAGCGATAACGAACAAAATGGCGTCTTGGTGGTTTCCTCGCATCATTAATCAAATGCTGGGTGGCCATTTCCCAATTTCCAAATAGTTTAACCTTTGACCCTCGTGTTTGCATTGACACGCTGAGCTCCTCTTCAAAACCAATATTATGCCATTGTTTACGTTATAAATCCTAAACTGTTTACAGAAACTTTATTTCTTTGGACGCCATCTTTAATTTTTGCGTAAGCCTACTTTATTTTTATTTTGGTCGATATTCGAGATGCATGGCCCATGGGCCTCTGAAATATTATTTTTTTTTGGTATATTTATTAAGGTCACGTGATATTCTGTCTTGTTTCGTGACATTGTACAGACACAGTGCATGTATAATGGTTGGTTCTTGTCAAAAAAAAGTATGGATTTACTAACTTGCACCCATGGGTCTATTTTTAGGGAATTAAAAATGCTAATATTGAAGTGGACCTAAAATACTGGTACATCCCTGTGTACAAGCCTAATTTTGGCTCAAAAGGGAGAGAATTTTTTTTGGGGGGGGGGGATATTTTTTATGGTGGGTTCAATAGGATTGACCTCGGTTAATGGACTCTGCTTGATGAACACAAATCAATTAAGGAGGATTTAATAAGTGACAGGGAAGGAGTGGGGGGGGGGAGGAAGGGGGCGAAGGTCGGATTTCTTAATCCACCCTGAAAATAATGTGGGCCAACCTTAACCTATGACGTTTTAGGTCGTTTTTTTATTTTTTATAGGTTAAACTAATTATACATGTCGAGGGCTTAATTCAGAAGTAGCGAATGAGCCAATTTGTTCAGAAATGAGATAATTGTACCATTGTGGTCCTGGAAGTGTCCCTTATGAACCTAAAGTTACAGAAATTAATTTAACCCATAATAATTGTTAAAATTACTTTTATAAGTGAACAGTATACATGTAGCGAATATCCAACACGCTTTCATTCTTTAAAATTAGAAATGGTGAATAGTACAATTCGTTAGTTTGTATACCTTTGGCGTTTACCCTGGATTTTTGTTTAAAAATCAATTAAGTAGCGAATTTGAAAATTTTCGCTCATTTTGTTTCATTCAATATATATGCAAACTAATGGATGTGCACATGCGCTACTTCACACTCTTAATTTATTTTGCTTTCCCGCAAAATTAATCAAAGTCAAACTATAGCGGATGTGCATTTTTACGCCTTTTATTTCTCAAATTATAGTTAATTTATTTACTAATTTAATTATTTAATAAAAATTTGCACATTCCCTATAAAATATATAATATATTGTTTTATCTGGTCACCAAATTTCAGCCTTTTAACATTGTTTATTTCCAAGTTTACCATTCTCCCCTAAAATTCCTATTAGCCAATCTCGATCAAAAGCAACTTTTGGCTTATTCGTCACTTCTTAATTAAAGCCATGGATGTATATGTCTTCGAAAAATGAACCATGCAGAATTATCGTATATAGGATCGCTATAGACCAATTTGTTTCACTGACGCCATATTTGTGACGTCATAGCTCCACCCACGCCCTTGTGCAATACCCATTTTTAGGTCAACTCTATATAGTGGCAATTTATGAACTTCCCTTTCAGAAGTGAAAGCGCCATCTATGATGAGTAGCTTTCAGTTATCATCTTTTCCATACTAAAATGGCGGCGCTCGTTATTTGCCATAGACTTTTGGCGCCATCTATGATGAATAGCTTTCAGCTACTGTTTGTCCCAAACCAAAATAGTCGAAATTTCTTTGTTTGCGAAGTGGTGCATTATGGGAGTACTTTTGAAAGGGGCGTATTGACACTAAAAATGATAGTAAATGGATCATTGTCGTGCACGGTATAAGTGACGTCATGTGAAATTGGTCTATGTCCCATTTTATATTAGAAAATTTTATTTTCTTATATTTTTTGAAAGAAATAGTCATTTATATTGTAATGTTTTATATATTTTTTTCAGCCGATTCCGATTTCTTCGCGGAAGGTCGCGAGTGCGTCAATTGTGGTGCCATTTCCACGCCCCTTTGGAGGAGGGACGGAACTGGACATTATTTATGCAATGCTTGCGGACTTTATCATAAAATGAACGGAATGAATAGGCCACTCATTAAACCACAGAGGAGATTGGTAAGCCCCAGCATTTATATATTTCGCATGCATTTTGATGGGTTTTAATGATTGACCCCTGCGAGCCAGACTTTTCACAAATGGACAAATATTACATTTCCCAAAATTACACAACTATATATTCTGTCTCGTAATCATGGAAATGGGGGTATATATTAAATGCACAAAATGGAGTTTGATCCAAAATAAATTTTATTGAGCAAGTCCATGATTTCATATGATCCGATAATTTTATAAGTTTCCTAATTTTTAAATGGGAAATGGGGACCAAAAATATCCATTTCTGCATAGGCACTTCAAAACCATCAAGCTAAGTATACCTTAAGAAAATGCCCTACAAAATGGCACCGTGTTTTTTAATCTTAGCTCGCTTAAAGCCCCCTTTTACAAAGCGAGTACTTTTAATGAACGAGCAAGTATTCGCGCCATTTTGTAGGGCACATTTCTGTTACTGCGAGCGTGATTGCTCTGATCCTGAATGCGTACGTCCTTTATGGACGTCCCCCCCCCCCACCCCATATCATTGTAAAATGTTTAATGTACTTTCGTTTTTGTTATCCCGTTTTTTATGATGTGAACAAGGCTTGAAAAATGATATGGACATCACACACTGCATGGGGTTTTTTTTAAAATATACATGTAACACGAATGTGTCGTAATTTGATTTTTATTGACTCGATATAGATTAATGTTTTATAATTTCAATGATGACAACTTCTTAACTAATCTGCGTTAGACGAAGATTACGTAATAATTTTTGTTAATAACAACAAACGATAACGTTTAAATTTAAAAGGTTATGGGCCCTTATATATATGATACGCTATCGCAGGGCGACATGCATGCAGGTGATAATAATAACGATAATTAATTATTACACGCCTAATTTATATACTAAGATTTTGATTGTTAGAAACACAGCATTATGTTAAACGATATGAGAAGGAAATGATTACTGCATTTACTATTATTATTATTGACCAGGCTCACCAGCAAAGGACAATATACTGTATCACAAAACGTGTTGTATAGCAAAGTTATACAACTAATTACCAAAAGAGAAGAAAAATGTGATATAACATGATGCCATTTAACATTTTCCATCAAGTGGGGGCTGCATCCACACTTTTAAGAGCATGCATGCTCCGGGAATCTCCATGTTAAATAAAAGTACAAATTAATCAATAACGGCTAGACATAAATTGATGGGGTTTGATTTTTTATGAAGGACAATTAAATTTACTAAAACGTGATGCGTGATTTTTTTTGTTTATTTGCCCCGTGAACCGTACAATCGGGCAAAATGTGGCGAAAAAATCGACGGTAAACTTTGAAATTCGATAAATAAATATAGAATGCACGTAATAACAAAATCGAACTTATACATTTTTTGGTAAATTAAATGAGCTTTCCAAAAAATCCAACCCCGTCGTCATCCGCTCGGCCGATATCGAGATCCGTTCAATTTTGGGAAAAATTTCACGTCTACGTAAAATAGCATGGGAAAACGGACCGGTCAACTTTGAAAATCGATAACTTCATTCGGAAGGCACGTGACGTCATAATCATGCATCCGTTTTTAGTAAATTTAATAATCTTTGAATAAAATCAAACCTCATCGTTCAACTTTCACCCGTTCTTGAGTTATAGAACAGTTTGAAGAAGACGAATTCAACATGGAAATCCCCATAGGACCGTGCTGTTAAAAGTGTGGACAGCCCCCTTAAATCATTCAGTAAAACGTTATATAATGACGTTATATAACAATGTTGATACGACAAACTTATATATATATATATATATGGTGTTAAAGGTGCACAACTGAATTTATGCACGCATGAGTATTGCGTAATGAGCAAGTGCTGCCCGATGACGTCCTTCTTTCGTTAAACACTCGCTATAATTTGGAAATTAGTTTTGATTTATTAAGCCTATATTTACATACGATGCATACACCAATTTAAGATGGGCGACCTTGCTTATACATTAATCAACACAGCCTAGCGTGTTTTTAATTTCTCATTTTATTATTAAACTTTATATATTTGCAATATAGACCTTGGACGAAATTGGGACAAATAACAAATTACATTTTATTAATGGAGAAAAATAACCGGCCCATACCGGAGGAATCCGAATTAATTGCTAATTTAATTAGGTTTTATAGAAAACAAACCTTGTTTTTTTGTGTGTGTAAAAGTGTATCATGGTCGGCGTCCCATAAGAGTGCAAAGGGCAAAAAGTGGCCAAAAAAATAGCTGCCACCTAGCGTCAGTTTCATTATGATCGATTGCAGTTGCCTTCCGTGGGGGCTTCCATTGGCTTTCTGGGAGCATATAAGACAAACTATAATGGTTAGGATTTGTCCATACCTCTAAAACCCAAACCTATACAGGCAGTACCAAGTTAGGATCTCAGCATCAGACTAATCCTAACCTGCAGTTTGCCATTTTCCCCAGAGAGCCAATGGTCCCATGTATGACAACTGCAATCGATGAAAATGAAACTGACGCCAGGTGGCGGGTCCAGGATCAAAAATGATTGCTACTGACAATAAAGGCCGAGGGTGACGCCACTTTACAATCAAATAGGGTGGCTCCATCTCGCGGCGATTGTTTAAATTTTTTTCTGTTAAACTTTCTGTTAGATAAATTTTGAAACTGCATTTCGATGGCATAATTTAGAAGTAGCGAATAAGCCAATTTGTCAAAAATGAGATAATTGTACCATTGTGATCCTGGAAGTGTTTCTAATTAACCTAAAGTTATTAATTAATTTAACCCACATAATTGTTAAAGTTACGGAAGTGAAGAGTAGCGAATATCCAACGAGGTATTATTCCTATAAAAGTTACAAGTAATGAATGGTATTATACCATTCGTTAGTTTATCTTTGAAAAATTTATCGAGACCAGGATTTATATTAAAATACAAGTAGGCCTATATAGCAAAATGATAATTTTCGCATTCTTTTTATTCAATGATGGATGCGCACATTCGCTACTTCACACTTCATTTATTTCGCTTTCCTGTAGCCATTGTGCATTTTTAAGCATTTTATTTCTCAAATAACTTAATTAATTTACTAATCTATAATTATTTTAATCAAAATTAAGCATGCACATTCCCTATGAAATATTATATTGTTTCATCTGTTCACAAATGTCAGCCTTTTAATATTGTTTATTTTCAAGTTATACCATTTTTCCATGAAAACGCTATTATTTCGTAAGCAACTTTTGGCTTATTCGCTACTTGTGAATTAAGCCGTCAATTTGATCGTGTGAAATTCTTTTCCCCACATCATTGACCGTTTTTAATCGAGTTAGTTAAAGGGGCACCGTTGCTTTTTAAGTTTTTAGTCGCTGCCGATGCCTTGCACTAGGGGCCGCCACTGATTTTTAAAGTTTTGCACGTGAACAACAATTTTTGACTGAGATATTTTATTATTATTATTATTATTATCATTCAAGTCTGCCACACGGAGGATGGGTCTGGCGTGTTCCAATTGTCACACGACGACGACGTCGCTGTGGAGGCGCAACAATCTGGGCGAAGCCGTGTGCAACGCCTGCGGACTGTACTTCAAGTTGCACGGGGTGAGCACGTGTGCCGGTCGATTTTATGGACGTCCCTCGACTCGGTTATTACACTGTAAGCCTAATCCTCGAGCTTGGAATTGCAGGTGAATCGCCCCCTGGCGATGAAAAAGGACAGCATACAGACGAGGAAGCGAAAGCCGAAGGGGAATCACGCCATCCTCAAAGGAGAGACGGACGGATGCGGCATCAAGATGGAGCCCGAAGGTAAGGCGCTCTCGGTTAGTTATGGCGATTGGGGGAAAGGAGGGGGGTGGGCGCCAGTGGCGATTATGACGTCATACGGTGAGTCATGCATTTCACGCCTGTTTGTAGTGGGAAGCGAGAACAAGCCGAACATGGAGTCTGTTTCCCTAGTCCACCACCAGGGCGGTTCGTCGTCGTCGCTCCATTCGTCTCCCAACGTGTATTATTCGTCTCCACCCCCTTCGTCCAAGGCCCCTCCCCATCTTAGCCTCGCCCATTATCATCACGCGGCCAATAGCGTCATCGCCGGTCCCGTTCCTCTGACGGCGTCGTCCAAGATCGGCGTGTCGCCGCACCTGCTGGCCTCCGGACTGTCCAACATGGACGCCCTGAGCAACGGCGCTCGGACGTCGCTCATGACGCTGTCGGGATGAGGCTGGCGGGGGCGTTAAAGGGACGGTCCCCTTTTTATTTATTGAGCCGATGCGGCGTAGCGGTTAGCCGACGAAAAAAAAAACCCATAAAATTTATCCCGAATAATAACCTTTGACCCGAAAATGGGTGTATTACACATTGACTTATAGTCAGTTCCAAGAATTTTCGGCATCGGACCCGCCATCTAGCGTCAGATTCATTTTCATCGTTTGCACTTGTCTTCGGTTGCTATTGACTCTCTGGAGCATTGGTAAACTACAGGTTGGGATTCGTATGATTCTGAGATCCTAACTTATGTTTCTTGTTGGTTAGTTTTTTGGTAGATGACGAATCCTAACCCGTAACCATTCCATGCCACAGAGAACCAATCTCAACGGATGGCAACTGCAAACGATGAAAATGAAACTGACGCTAGGTGGAGCGGCAGGGCCAGAAGTTATCTCTCTCAAAAATTTGCGTCCACGCTACATCACAAAAAGAGTTATGTAGCAAAGTTATACAACAAACTTCTTGTTAAAAAAAGAGAAGAAAACAAGTTATAGTGCTTGATGTCATTTAACATTTTTCTTGGTTTAACATCCATAATGAATCATTCAATATTATAACACGTTATATAACAAGTTATACAATAAACTTATAACCAATTTCGTTATATAACGATGTTTTGTGATGTAGTGTGGATGCAATTTAATAAATTTGAGAAAAAAATTTAGATATTTAAACATGGAACTTTGTTAGGGGCCGTCCATAAATTATGCTTGCGCTTCTGCAAATTAAGACAGTAAAAGTAAAAATAAAATTACCGAGTTTTCAGTTTGTGAACCTTACTCGTTGAAAATTTAAATAATAGGCGTATTTTGGCGTTTTGATCGTGTAACCATTTGGTTACATGGTTTGATGCTGAAGCGTTTGGGCGGTAGCCTCCGTCGTTTCGGTAAGCAGGATCACTCTGCGAGGTAACAAAAACGGTGACCCCCTTGTGATCTACCTAAATATAGGTAGAATACCGAATGAGATCACAGAAAAACACAGAGGGCAGTGCATTCGCGGTTGGGTTATATCCTGTAATGATTCAGTTAAGAATTACTGGAATTTGTGAACCGGATCATAAAAGCTCATGATCCGATGTGTTTTTTTTTTATTTAAAATTAAACCGGGCTAAAATGCAGAATTGCAAAACCTAAAATGGCACAATTTGTTGGTTATAACAAATAGTTTGCAATTCTGCATTTTAGTTTTGATGTGCTGTAACTGAAATCGTTGTTTTTATGCAAGCGTCATTTATGGACAGCCCCATTTGAAAAAGTTTGGGAATTTTTTCAGAAAAATTCGAATTTGAGAATTTCGAACGAGATTCTGCGAGACAATTTCATTTAGACCTAAACTCATTATGTCTATATACCAAGCAATCTCTGTCCACTTAAAAGTAGATAACATTTTCCATTGAAAAACCGGTTTTTCAGTGGGGAAAATTGGCTCTTTTTAGCTGGTGGTGGCCTGTATATATCGTGTAGATTGCGTTGAAAATTTAGAAATTCAATTCAGGGTTAATTATTGTTTATTACGATATAGTGACGACAACAACAACAACAACAACAAAAGTATTTTTTAGAATATAGAAAGTATACATTATATTGTGAATTCACTGATACTGTGATAGTTAATTGATTCTCGTCTTCCCCCCACCTCTCCATCCCAAATTTTCTTCCTATATTTTCCCCCATTTTGTAAGTATTATTATTATAACCGTTTTTATTCGTAATTTCGTACCATGATTTTTTTTGTTTGAGAAACGTTGGTTCATTATCAATGTTTTACGAGTTTTTTTGTAAAATGTTCTGTTTTGGTAAATATATTTGTCATTAGGTGGCGCTGCTTTTCAGTTGTTATTTTTCTAGGTCTTCTTGTAAATAGCATACTGGCTAGTGATCGCGTTTTTAAAGGGAAAGTCCCTTTGTAAACTTTGTAACAAGAGTGATAATATTTGCACCACGACGTTTGCCGAATACATGGGAGGCGCCATTTTTCCACCAGATTTCAGCAAACACACTGAAAGTTGCTAGCGCCCTCTAGGACGTGCGAGTCTTGTGTCGTTCAAGAGAGCTGATGCCTTTCGTCCAGTAGAGGGCGCTGCACATGGTCAGAAAAATGGCGCCTATTTGGGTTTTAGCATTTTCAACCAAATCCATGTATTCGGGACATTTTATTTAATATTGGTTCATGGGCTCAAATTTAATTGCAATTTCCATGATTTTCTTAATTTGTTCATGGTCTCTTTCCAACAATTACCCACTTCTTTCAAAGTTCAAACTGGGACTTTCCCTTTAACGGTACTGTAGACAAGTATGACTTAAGCGCAATATTTTTTTTCTTAAATTTAGTAAAATTAGTAGAAAATTCTAATCCTTATACGCATGCGCACAACGTCATTTATGCTTTTTTAATGGCGTTTCACCAGTCCTGTTGCCCTTCCAAAGTACTAATGCAATCGTGAAATACTGAAATAATGGACTTCGACATCAATTACGTGCAAATCAAGGGTTATACCACAAATCCTTTTTTTAAATCTTTGGTTTGTTTTTATATTTATTTTTGCAAATCCTCTCAGGCGAATTCTTTCAATGGCTGGAAGAATTGAAAATTAACGATGACCTTGTTTGAGGGTAATTGCATGGCGTTGGATTGAAGCGCTTTTACATTGAATAGAACGCCGGATGACGTCATGCGTTCCAAACTTTGTCGGACTGTTGTTTTTGCACAGGAAGAAGGACCAGGTCTGTGGAAGTCGTTGTTAAATTAATAACTGCGAAGTTTTCCTGACTGAAAGGGTAAGTCAACATTATTTCGTTTATATCAGAGAAGAACATTCGAAATGGGCGATCCTTTATTTTAATACGCAATTTTCTTTTTCCAGGAAGACCATCGTGAACGTCATGTTGTTAATCCCGGCCAAATTGAGGAGGATAAAATGGCACCTCTCAATGCACCAACTTTGTACAACGTTTTCACCTCATCAGAAAATCGGGTAAGATTGCATGTGTAATACACCAAACTTAAAGGGAAAAATCTACTTGTTAGGAGTCATTTAAAACTAATATTACAGCAAAATATGATGAAAGGCACGTCAAATGAAATGTTAGTTGGACATCCAATATTTGGAAACTGTGTGCTTTACTTGAAAATGAGTTTGATGTATTGTATATTAGAAATTTCTGCAGATACGAGCTAGAAACAGAATGCCATCACGTTTCAGAAACAGATACTTGGGGCCAATTGCACCAACAAACTATAATCCTTAACCCCTGAGTTATGAGCATGTGACTGATTTGGGGTAATGTAAAGAAACCTAAGCATAACATTGGGTTATTCTTAACTCTTAATTGTTAGTGCAACTGTTTCTTTGTGTGTTAAATTTGCAGAAGCCACCTAGCTTGATGAAGAACCAGGGCCCTATTTCACGAAGACTGGATCCAGAATCTAAAATCCTCAAACCAGAATCCTAGAAATTTGGTTCCATCGTATACAATCCCTAACCCAGAATCCAGTCTTTCATGGGAGCAGATAGGATTTTCAGGATTAGGAATGTTCCACGGAGCCAATTTTTGTTGGTTTTTTTTTTATTCTGGATTGAGATTGTGGTCTGGAGTCTGGAATAGGGTTTGCTTCCCATTTTTGGAAACTACAAAAATTATGGTGCTAGCAGAGGGCTAGTGTCTTGTTCTAGTGTCTGAATTATTCATTAAAGCTTAAATGCTAATTTAATTTTAGTAAAATGAAATACAAAATGTCTTTCATATTGCTACGTTAACAATTAGCGATAACATTAGTAAAAATTGTGACTAAGGGGAGTTAAGAGTGACTACGTATTGTTGAATCTGGGTTTAGCCACAACGAAAAACCAGTAATGTGCGTCCAGTTGCAAGGGAGGCCAAAATTGCATGGGCGAGGGACATTATAATGGGATCGAGGGAGTATTATTCCCCAGCAATGTGTACATGACCGGGCTATTATAAGAAACAGGCCACAATTAGAAATTTTAGGTAAGTTTGTGGGGATAAATAAACTTGATAAAACTGCATTAGATATAGGCCTATTAGCAGAAGCGAGAATTTTCTCCAACACTTAAAGGGACAGTCTCACTTTGAAACAAGTTAATTTCAAACAGTACACACTTACTAGATATGAATGGCTGTGCCA
>JAQIXP010005176.1:0-10698 GCA_034700285.1 Proteroiulus fuscus | reverse complement strand
AAAGAATTAAGACTTCCTAACTACAATTTGGGTGGGTTTCCTTGAGTTGTTGTGGACTGTAAAATACCTAATAAACCACATTACCAAAACATTGCTGTGGAATGAGCAAATCATTAAGATGGTAGTGGGACGTTCAGGGGTAATTGTTACTGCAGAAGCAATTATTCTTGCGTTGCCGAGTTAAATTGCCCCAGGGCCAAATTCTCAACATTTAAGAAATGCTAATTTGCATTATGCAAATTAGCATGACTTGCAGTTTCGTCATTGAGCATCATCAAAGGGGTCGACACCAGTGATGATGTGAACATGATGATTTTGCATGTTTATTTGTTTGATTATAAACTAGTAATTAAACAGTCTGGATTCTAATATTGAAACGAATGGATGTCTTTTGGGACAATTCCCGAGTTGGGGAAAACAACACATCTGTAACCAGATGTTTCTTTATCGCGTGAATAATGTGAACTTGTATTTGAATGGAAGAGTTGGACTCTACATTGAATAATGCCTGTGTCTGTGTTATTTTCAATGTATCGATTAAAGTGTTTTAATATGAATTACGCGACGTTATAATAAATTCTCTTTATAATAATAATAACTCTTGTTTCAATCGCGCTTTTTGAGGAGACATCAAGATCACCGGAAATTTAAGGGATTTTAACCTCTTGCTACGCCAAGCAGTTTACCCCCGATTGCTCCTTTTTGGCATGACAACCCCTTACATGGTGGAGGTGTCGGTTTTCTACAAGCAGAGAAGAACAGTGAGTTACTTTTTCGTCTATTTTTTGTGTAGTTTTTGATGCACTTTTCCAACAAAAAGACATTCGCGCACGGCAAATTTCAAAATGTATGATGGACTGCCACGTCAATGAACTTTATTTTCAACGATGCCATTTTTTTTGGCGTATTACAAAGATTGGATCCGAGCTCCAATTTTTAAACAGTATTTACAATCGATTTTTAAATTAATTATATGGAAATTGCTGGACAATTATCCAAACTTTAACAAAGTATTATTATTTTAAATCGTGCTAATTTTTTTTCTGCAACCTGAAATGAACTCCAAACATTTTTGTATTACTTGCGGAAATTTTACAATTGAATGTCCGACGCAGAGCTTTTGAGCGATGATTCATTTACTTCAGTCGACTTACAAGCATCAACGGTCCTGAGTACAAATTCTGATCTAAGTACTGTGTCAGGAACAACTGAACAATGGATTTTACGGAACAGACACCACTACGTACTGACCGATCCGGTTAAGAAAAAGTGAAAGAATGTGAAAGAACCTCCGGTTGCTACAAAGCAAACGAAGATGACGTCACCATCCAAGAAACCGATGTCTTATGACGATATGCTGAATTTTATGGATACCATGAAGACCATGGCACAGGCTATGTCAGACATGGCGAACCAACATTCACCACCACACAATACTATGCCGCCGTCGGTGCCTGCTCGTTCAACAAACACAATGGGCCAAGCGCAACTGCCAATCTTCGATGGAACACAGGATCCAGATCTTAATATTGAAGAATACGAGACAATCACACGTTTTGAAAGATGGGACGACGAACAGAAGCGGACAACGTTCTGCCGTACACTTAAGAAAAGCGCTTTGCTTTGGATGTCCCGCAATGCAGAATTGTTGGATCATGGAAACTGGAATAACATGAAGACCAAGTTCCTCGACCAATACAGAAAAGCGGGATATCTACAACAAATGGCAATCACCATCACATGGTCACAAGCTGAGGGAGAATCAGTATACGAATACATGGAAGTCAAAGCCCGGCTATGGTGGCGTGTCGATCCAAGCATCAACAAAGAATTGCTACTTGGACACATTCTCCAGGCTTTGCAGCCAAAGATTCTCTCCAGGATGACTGGTCATAAGTGTACTACTTATGATAAGATGCTACATTTTTATGTTGCTTTTGAGGCTGATGAAAAAGCAAAACAGGCCCAAAAACAAGAACGAAAAGCAGCCAAAAACAAGCCAAGAATGGATCGTTGAAAAAGGACAAGAAACCATCCACACAGCAATCTTCTCAAACAAAAAAGAAGGATACTCAGCCACATGGACTGAAGTGTTATTGCTGTGGTGGTACAAACCATGTGCATAAGGATTGCCGACTACCGGATACAATCGTTTACGGAAACTGTGGCAAAATGGGCCATATAGCAGTTGTCTGCCGATCCAAAAAGAAAGACACCAAAGACCGTTGGAGGCACCTATTGGCCCAAACGTCTAAGACCAGAATGCATGATAGGACTTGGACCAACCAACAAGGCTTTCCAGAGAGCCCTCTGAAAAATCAATCTTGCCCTTGATGAATGCGGGGATGACGATTTCTTGAATATACCTCAAGTTCTCATTCAAGTAAATAAGGAAATAACTATTGCCGTCATAGACAGTGGCGCTAGCGTGTCCGTCATTAATGAATTTTTCCTCTTGACTCATCGCATTCCGATATCAATAAGGAATTGTGCGGTTTTGCGAGTTGAAGCAGTTAACAGTGGTGTGCTACCACTTATTGGACGTGCACTTCTGAACGTTGAAATTGGTGGACAATCCATCGAACATGATTTTTTCGTGCTAGATGGAGGATCGCAAGATGATCAAACATTCGTCCTGGGAAATGATTTCAGCCGTAAAGCTGGGCTGTTAATTTCTCCAAGTGGTCCATCTGCTTACTTTGAAAACGACTTCTTTAATGCGGTCAAGTCGCATTACTAGCCGAGTAAGACGAAGAAGGCCGTAGAAAAGGCAGTTGTTGTGCCAACTAAAACCGTTTTGTCAGACATGAATGCCGAAACAGGCACTCAGAGTTGTCACGCCAGATGACATGACTCATCTGCAGCAGTCTACTACCAAACTCCACTAACAAACTTTCGTTAGGTGCTACGATAACTGGCCGCGCGAATAAGACTGTATGAAACCAGTTAGTGCTGTCCGAGCCAAACTCGAATGCCTTGGGAAAATGACGCCCAATAGTGCGACGAGAAAGTGTTATGCTGAATCCTAAGTATCTTGCAAAGGACAAGGAATCAGATGACGCTATACCGGAAATGTTTACAGCTGACGGGATTTTAGAAGACAGTGGTAAGCAACAAGTAGTGGGCTGCGCGATTCGCTCAGCAAAGTCTCAATGTCTACTACCATTTACACAGTCATGGATTAAAGTGAAAATGAATGCAATCAACGATAACCGCGATGTGTTTATCGAAGGATCCTCCAAACTCTTCAAGCAGCAAGGTGTCCAAATCGCTAGAGGACTGTACACCCTCAAAGCCAATGAAGATACCACACAGGTTATGGTGGCAAACCTTACCAAACATTCTGTTGAGCTTCAAGATGAGCAACTTCTCGAAAAAATGATGGATCTAGCCAACAGTGAATATCAGTTGAAGGAACAATCCAATGATTTACCTTCTGAAAAAGTGATGGGGGCCACGACAAAGAAGGAAGAACACGTGCTTCCTGACCTGGAGTGGAACATCAGCCATGATCTGACTGCTGATCAACACAACAAACTGTTGAAGCTACTTCGAAAATACCGTGACGTCTTTGCCGTCGATGCAAGTGAGCTGGGATGTTTGTCCATTGCTGAACATCGCATTGACACTCAAGGGGCAAAACCAGTTCATATTCCACTTCGGCGTACGGCTCATCACCTACGTGAGGTGATCAACAAAGAAGTGGACTCAATGCTAAAAGAATGGGATTGTTCGACCGAGCAAAATACGCGAGCCCAATCGTATCGTAACGAAGAAAGACGGCAGTATGCAATTCTGCATCGATTATCGTCAGCTCAATGCTCAGACGGTACCTGACCAGTATCCATTACCACGAATTGATGATGCCCTCGATTCGCTAAACGGAGCCAACTTTGGACCTTGCTAGTGGATATTGGCAGTTGAAGGTGGCCGAATAAGATATTCAGAAAACTGCTTTCTCCTGTCAGCAAGGATTATACGAGTTTGTCAGAATGCCGTTGGGTCTTTGCAACGCTCCCGCTAAGATGCAGTGAGCGTTAGACATTCTTCTAGTGAACATCAAATGGGAAAGGTGCCTCATTTACCTGGACGACATTATCACTTACGCGACAATGTTCGAGCTGATGCTAACACAGTTAGAAGAAATCTTCAAACTACTGCGATCAGCTGACCTTAAGCTCAAAGCTAAGAAGTGTTTCTTCGGTTATACTAGCTGGACAATTTTTCTAATGAACATTAAATAGGAGACATGCCTCATTTACCTGGACGACATTATCACTTATGCGGCAATGTTCGAGCTGATGCTAATGCGTTTGGAAGAAATCTTCAAATTACTGCGATTAGCTGACCATAAGCTCAAAGCAAAGAAGTATTTCTTTGGTTATACCAGCATCACGTATATCGAACATAAAGTATCTGGAAACAACGTGGAGCCTGACCCTGTGAAAGTCATTACTGTGAAGAACTTTCCGAGACCAACAACCAAAACCGAAGTACGTAGTTTTTTTTGGACTCGCAGGATACTACAGATGTTTCATCGAACATTTTGCCAAAATAACAGCGCCGCTCCATGCGCCGACTGGTGACAAAGTGCCGTCATACCCTACACTACCTGCATCTGTTCGTATCGATGCATCTATCTTAGAACTTGGAGCTGTTATATACCAGGGGAGAAGAAGGTCAAGAAGGTGCTAGCCTAAGCTTCGTGATGCTTAGGAAAGAATGAAAAATCCTACGGTGTGACAGAAATGGAAATGTTAGCAATCATATGTGCGATCAAAAAGTTTCGTCATTACCTACTGGGACGTTCAGATGTTCTAAATTTTAAGTAAATTATAATGCTAAACCCTATCTTAGGTCTAAATTCAAAAAAGTACAAGTTTGCATATTACATGCTTTAAATTTTACAGTATCCTTGGATAAACGGTGGCCAATTTTCAAAAGTATATAAATTAATTGTAATTTCTTACTTATTTCTTAAGATTTTTCAAATTTTAAGTAAATTGTAATGCTAAACCTAATGTTAGGTCTAAATTTACACAAGAAGTACAAGTTTGCATATGACAAGCTTTGAATTTTACAATATCCTTGGATAAATGGTGGCAAATTTTAAAAAGTATATAAATTCCTTGAAATTTTCCTACTGATTACTTAAGATGTTCTAAATTTTAAGTAAATTATAATGCTAAACCTAATCTTAGGTCTAAATTCCAACAAAAATTACAAGTTTGCATATTACATGCTTTGAATTTTACAGTATCTTTGAATAAACGGTGGCAAATTTTCAAATCTACATAAATTTCTTGAAATTTTCTTACTTATTTCTTAAGATGTTCCAAATTTTAAGTAAATTGATATGCCAAATTAAATCTTAGGTCTAATTTCAAACAAAAAGTACAAGTTTGCATATTACATGCTTTTAATTTTACAGTGTCCTTGGATAAATGTTGGCAAATTTTCAAAAGTATATTAATTACTTAAAATTTACCTGCTGTTTACTTAAGATGTTTCAAATTTTAAGTAAATTGTAATGCTAAACCTAATGTTAGTTCTAAATTTAAACAATAAGTACAAGTTTGCATATTACATGCTTTGAATTTTACAGTATCCTTGGATAAACAGTGGCAAATTTTCAAAAGTATATTAATTACTTAAAATGTTCCTACTGATTGCTTAAGATGTTCTAAATTTTAAGTAAATTATAATGCTAAACCTTATCTTAGGTCTAAATTCAAACAAAAAGTACAAGTTTGCATATTACATGCTTTGAATTTTACAATATCCTTGGATAAACGGTGGCCAATTTTCAAAAGTATATAATTTTTTTGTAATTTCTTGTAGTTTCTTGTAAATTTCTTGGAACTATCGTACCAACCAGTCCATCCAAACTTCAGTTTACCGAAAGCCCATGACCACAGATACTTACCTAGACTATCACTCTCCAAGCCCAAAATCCCACAAGATAACCACTTGTAGATCCCTCCTTTACCGTGCATACTACTATCCATTTGACAATTATGACAGGTCCCACCAAATAAGACTAACTTTCCAACTTTTATCAAGCAATAATTACCCCCGTAATCTGCTATCGCGCATTCTTTACTCCATAAAGTCTGCACCCTCGCCTTTTGACACCCCACCAATAACAGATCCCCTCATAAACAACCCTGAGCCAAAACGCGTCTTTATCCCAATCCAATATTATCCCTCTGTCCACTCTCGCCTACAAAACTGTATGCCCCCCAATGTGATCCTAGCGCCACGGGCCACTCACCAGATCTCGAACCACTTCACCAAAATTAAAGACAAGATCCCACAGAACAATTCCCACAACATAGTTTATCGCATCCCTTGCTCAGGCTCCACGACTTTTCCATGCACGCAACAGTACATAGGCAACACTTCCACAACATTAACCTAACGTACGGACGTCCACCAAAACCACCTTAAGCCAGGCCCTTACCAATCCTCACTTTTCAACCATATTTGCGACCAAACCATTCCCCACCGAATCAATTTGGACAACATCCAAATCATTGATCGTGCTCGATCTTTATCTGAGTTATACTTACGTTAATCTTGGGCCATCCACGCCCACAATAACCTCATCAATGTCGACAAAGAGATAAATAAATTCCCCAGCCCCTATTTAAGCCTTATCCCGAATAGCAAATATCTGCCACCCCCCCCCAAAAAACCCACCTCCTCCAACATGCCAACCAAAAAGGACAACCAAATCACCATGCGCCCCCTGCAATCCTACCAAAATAAACCAGGAAAAACTCAAGATCCCTGCAACTAACCATTCCCCCAGCCCACAAATCAAAACTTGCATCTTTCCAAAACCTGGCCCCAATCCTTCCCCAGCTTTACCTCTCCCTCCCACCCCCCCGATCCTAGTCCCCCATCGCTACCCCACCAGATCCAATTTTCATAAAATCCAACCTCGAGCAAACTAATTTTCCCAACAACACCAACCTCTAACTTAACAAACTAGAAATTCTCCAGGATAGTATTCTAATTTTTCTCCATCCCTTCCACTTCAGACGTTATTTCTAATGTTTGAAATTCATAGCATCCACTCAAATACCATAATATCACTATAATAATATTCAAAATTTACCACCCATCACAGTAGCGCCCCCATTAAATACAGTACTTAATCACATGTCTCTATGACGCTTCCTACTTGTTCTGCCACCATTTCCAAACAACAACTATTTTGATCTACCAAAATGTAAGTCCAATCCTATCCAATCTTCCAATATCCACACCATATTTTCGTACTTAAATTCAATATAACCTTTCTTGACAGTTTGAACAACGTTTCAACAAAAAACTTCCACATTTTGGTACACCATCATGAGTTACTATCCACCTGCTGTAAGCACAACCTTAAGCCTATTTCACTTACAACCATCTTAAAGAAAATTTAATAGGGTGTCCGCCACTTTCGACCCAAGGAAATTCGCCACAACACCATTTTTCCTTCCACTTTCGCCACAAAGGAAATTCGCCACAGTGTAACTTCGCCACACATAATATTTTAAACTTTCGCCCCGACCACTTTCGCCACAGCACACTTTCGCCACGCTCCACTTTCGTACTCATGGTTTTTTTTGTAGAAAATTGCAAAAACTATCAAAAATGGCGCCCCAGGCGAATTTTTGGCTCTAAAATACTTAAAAATGGGCTAAAAAATCATCAAAATTGGGGGAGGGGGGGGAACGACCCTACCCAATACATGTTCTAAAAATTTGGGCCTTTTTGTTTGGCAAAGTTGGCCCCCTAGACGGGCCAGGGTGACTGCAAAACTACTCTGGGGGCCACCCCGCCCATCCCCATCCCGGCGCCCATGATGGTACTCCAATTATTTTGGGGGGGCACTGGAGAGTATTTGGGGGGGCACGGCCCCCCCCTTCCTACGGGCCTGCAGCTTACATCTGCTATATACATGAAATTAGTTTATGTATAGGCCTACTTATAAGATTCTGTACATAGACAGCATATGGCACAAAACAAGAAAACCAGATAGCCCATAAATATTATAGCTAGACCTATACGTGTGAATTCGTTTGAAACTTGTATGTGAGCTTTTATCCCTTTTTATAAGAAGGGCCACCAATTTTTAATGGATTTGGTATATAGGTCCTCTACTAGTATAGTAATCCTTTTTTAAAGAACCCAATCATAAAAACCTGATTGAATTAGTTTCTTTTGAAGTTTTAAACCTTTGGACTTGCAATTTTACAGTTCACACTTTTTCCTGACTGAGCCAAATCCAAATATTTTAAATCCGGATACTATTATATATATGTATACACAGGATTCGCAGGAATGAAATGTTGAATTAAAGTAAGGTAAACCAATAGTTCTTTACATTTGCTGCATTTACGGCGATCTCAAAAACATTATAATAAGCAGTATAGAATGTTTCAACTTGTCTACAAACTATATACTTATACAGTATAATTATGTATATTGATAATGTTTGCATTAAATGAATATAAAAAGTTTATATAAAACGTATATATGCTAGTACTAGCATCTAGACTATCATGGTGTGTTGCAAATACTTATGCAATAGTTGTGTACCACCAACAAACAATTCTGTGTTGTATCTAATGGAAATGAATTGAAATAATTCATGACGATTCATGAAATTGTGCTATGTGTGTTTTTCAAATAAGAAAGACTGCATGGTCATACTACCTTAATAATTATTTTAAAAAATATATATATATATATTCAAAAATGCAGAAACTAACTCGATAGCTAATAAGAATTAAAAATCACCACTCCGTGAAATCATGCATGTTTGAACTATATACGTATACATGTACGTGCAATAACATGCATTTTACTACACTGAGCCAATTGTCAAAATTAGCAGGATTTGAACCCGCAAACTCACTTACATGCAAACTCAAAGCTTTACCCTATATAGTCAATAAATGCATTTTTTAATTTCCTCTCAAGTATAGTGAGAGGTTAGTTTCCTTTTCTCCAATGAATACTATATAGCTAAATAGAACGAGTTGAGTTTAATTTCTATTTCTCGAGATTGCTTATAACCGCGCCTGCTAGCATCATGTGCCATGTATATAGGTTACATTCATACAAACTGTTTAAAATTTTTAAAATATAGGCCTATATGAATCAAAGGGGCAGTCGCATAGAATGCGCCTTATACAATTTATTTCTATTATGCAATCAGCAAAAATGGCGTCATTCTGTGAAACTCATTTTATATGAATTCACAAACAAGCTAGTTTTAACTATAAATATTGATCGATCGAATGGTAAAACCAATCAACATTTCAATTATACCGATACTTTCATCATTTTTACTGACGTCATTTTAAAAATAACTTGTTATACAAGGTGACTATATATAGGTGAGACCGTCCCTTGAAATGAGGGTTTCTGCATCTGTCCTTGCAGATTAAGAAATCCCAATAAGAGGATTGCACACGCTTTTTAATTCTCTATTCTATATGAAATAGTCCTATATAGCTTATTTTTAATAAAATGCTTACCAGCAGTCACAGTTTCCAAAATGGAAAAACGTGGATTAGTCATATCCAGAGGCATGGAATTCTTGAGCCATGTTACGACTGGTGGCGGATCGCCAAACACCTGACATGTAATCACTGCATTTCGTCCTCTTTCCACAGCTTTCTGTGACGGATGCGCTGCAATTCGAGGAAAGCCTGTTGGCAAAGTATCCTCTGCAAAAAAAGAAGAGAAAAAAAACCTTATTAATATCAATTTCATTAGGTCCGGGCATTGGCTTCGAAATCAGGAAATCGCCCGAATACCCGTGCACACACACACATAGAGAAAAGTAGAATCTGTGAAATATGTATACGAGCAAAAATGGCACGGAAAGAAAACGAAAATATGTGCAAGAAAATGAAGAGTAAAGGAGTACGACAGCGGGATATGAGACAACATAAACGTAACCATGGCTACCAAAAAGGAGTGCAAAGAGTGGGACAAATTTGACTTGACAGGTGAATAAGGCAAAAAGACAAAACTAAAGTAAGCAGAATCACTGACAGTCAGAACATAAGAGAAAATGTGTATTAACCACGTATACACATATACATATATATATTAGAGTATATATTCGAGGATGACTTCTAAAACTTGAAACATAATGGGAGAAAAAAGTGAAGTTTAGGAGGGGGAGCTAGGGCAAAATGATGGATAGTGCAGCATGGAAAAAGAGCATTAATGCAGTATATACATGCAGTAGAGAAATGAAGAGTGAGAGCTGTAGCACAGGACCCACCCACATTGATTGTCGCCAAAACTAACGAGCATGGGCCATGCAAAGTTGCATGTTGTGTGCAAAAAGCACGCAATCTGCTCTCCTTTTTTGCCTCACTCTATAATATGAGATTGCATGCATTAGTCCAACGTCCCTCATAATGTATGCCGACAGGGAATGGAATTGAGGTATAGGGAGGATGTAGGGAAATGAGGTACAGAGCAATAACACAACACGAAAGCAGGATTTTTAACGAGAAAAATATACGCATTTATAAAAAAATACTGTGGCTTATTCGGAAATGGTCAGGCAATATACAGTCTACGAAAACCTCGAAAGCTATTTGTATAGGATACGACCTGGGGAGTACAGTTTCAACAGAATGCAAAAACACCGAGGTTTTTGGGACTTTGGTCACGAAA
>JAQIXP010005175.1:0-10700 GCA_034700285.1 Proteroiulus fuscus | reverse complement strand
AATGCAATCGCAATTTCCATTTTAATTATAATTTTTCACGCTCTTTTTCTTAAAACCAACTTGTTTCAAAGTGAGACTGTCCCTTTAACAAAAATCGGGATTTATTGCATAAAACTAAGATATTTTAAAATTACGAGCTTAATTTTTAAGAAAGAATCTTGCACTTTGGAATGCCGCTTCACATTTCTGTACCTTGGGTCCACCGTAACCCTAATACTCAAATTAGGGTACTTAAAGGGACAGTCCCACCTTACCTCAAGCATTTATTTGCAAGAAGGAGGGGGGAAAAACAAGAGGGTAGAAATTGTAATTTAATTTATAATTACCATTCAATAGTTAATAATTTTGAAAAATGCTAATGTGGATAAAAATCTCAATGGTTGATAAGTCACCATATTGGAAGTCATTTTGTCAATTTCTGTAGTAATAAACTTAATGGTGTACATGTTTTTGCGTAACAGAGAAAGTGCATAACTATTCCATAGCGATAAAGTGAAGCCAACTTGAACCCCCCTTTGCACGCAGCGCCATTCTGCCTGGGTGGGGGAGTATTATAAAAATCGTTATTTTTGAATTACGGTATAGGTGAACTGCAATTATTAATAAGACTGCCCTTCTTTATTAGTAATAATCTTAATTTTAAGATTCATTTGTCACAAATGTCCCTTTAGTTCCCAAAAGTTTGGCATTTTTTCCTTTTCAGTGGTCAAAATGAGCGACTCTTCCTAATTTCAGTCCAACTTTTTATTGATTTAGCTGATAGAACAACAATTTCATGTAAATATCCCATTTTCGGCTAAAATGGACTAAGTGGTTTTGGATCTCAGCTCTTCAACTTTGCATACCGATATTGTGAGCTTCGTCAAAAACGACGACGGAAGATTTGGACAACTCTTTGGAAACCACGTCGGCGATTTTCGGATCCAGCAAGTAGTGATAACTGTACACGATCACGTTGGCATGAAGAATCTAAGGGAAGTACTGGTCAGTGATGGTCAAGGTACTCGACAACGGGCTCGAAAATTAAGCTCACTGTGTATCGTGCCAGGAAATATGGGCACCATCCTTTCGTCCGGCCGTACTCCTTCAGATCGTCCTGAAAAATGATAGTTTTTTATCAGCATAAGCTAAAACGAGATGACAAATCCTGAAATTTTGTACCCACCAAGCTGTAGACTCCAGGCGGAAGAGGAATTTCCCTCCCATGTGCATCGAACGCCTGAAAAATATTGGTAACGTAAGTTTCTTTCCCGAATTCGGAATGGACGAACATTTGTACCTCATAAAATGTGCAAACTTGTTTGGTCGGATCGTGCCTGTGCTGATTTCGCACGTACGAGGCGGTCAAACTGTGACATCGTCCGTCCACTGTTTTCCCGTCCCGACTTTGACTGACCTGCGAGAGTAAAGTAAGGGGTCACTTTCTATAATTTTTCATATTCTTCCTATATTTTGCCCATTATTGATGCAATTTCAAGGGTTATTTCTATAAATTTCATAAAATTCCTATAATATTCTTGTATAAAATTTTTTTTAGATAAATTCATAATATTTCTACATTTTTCTTGAAAATTTGGATAAAATTCCTTTAATATTTCTGTATTTCTTGAAAATTTGGATAAAATTCCTATAATATTTTAAAATTTTTGTTAAATTTGGATAAATTTCCTACAATATGCATATGCTTGGAAATGATTCCTGTAACATTCCAAATTTTGGAGAAAAAACTCCTACAATTTTCCTATAATTTGAGAAATAATTTATTCAATTTTTTTCCTAGTTTTCTTCATATTTTTTTTTTGGAAAAAATACTATAATATTCCTATATTTTTTGGGAAAAATTCCTACAATACTCAGATATTTATTGAAATAACACTATTTCATTTTCGGAACGAAATTCCCAGAATATTCCTACATTTCTTTGGGAACAAATTCCTTTTAAACTCCTAGCTTTTTTGATAAATTCCTTTATTATTCAGTAAAAATGTCGACATTTTGGGAATTAATTTCAAATAATTATTCTATATTTTGGCAAAAACTGTCCAATATTTATTTATATGCTGGGCACCGGAATGACCCACGAAACTATAATTTTCCGAATTCTTTCGTTGCAAATCCGGGCGATTCCCAGGCTACTTAAAACTAAAATCCAAGAATACAGGATTTCCAACGGACCTCTGGATGGATGCACAGATTTTTACGGGAGCTGAGAGCCAGCCCGAGGATGTTCTGCTGTTCCCCAGTAGCCTTTTCGTAGTACTCGATGAGACCTTTCAATTCCTCCAGCACCTAAAATAACTCACGGTTTATAGCACACTATCGAAGAAGTGAGCAAAAATATTTACGCAATTTTACCTTTTCGATTTCGGGAACTGTTCTGGAACAATATATCAATTTCGTCAACTCCAAAGGATGGGCTTTCTGGTAGGCAATTATCAAGGAGAGCAAGGATATGGTTTTTCCCGTACCCGACGGCATCTCCAGCAGCGCGTGCCCCTGAAATAATGTCAAACAATAGCTTTAGGACTCGGATTTTTCCAGGAAATAGTCAAAAATGATCCATACTTTAGCATCAAGGGCCCTTTTCACTTCAATCATGTAGGAATACTGCTCTGGGTAGATGTATTCGTATGGGAAATACACCTGCAAGCCCTCTATGTCAAGCCTGAAAAGTAAGAGTGTGAAAGCAGAAACACAGTAATAAATATTACTCACAGTATTACTCAGATGCAAGTATTATTTTTCCAATTTTTCATAATATTCTTTTAGGTAAATAATGGCTATAGAAGCATGCATGGGCGCTGACAAAACTCGACTAGAACAAGGCTTTATAGTGTTACTATAGCTGTGAAACTTACCCCAGGCCTGGTACACATACTAAAAAAAGTTTTAAAAATATTACTTTACTTACTTCATTGTTATTTCTTGAAATTCTAACTCAGAAAACGGGATAGCGGTAAGATCAGTTTGACAGGTTATGCACTTTTGCAACACCATGTATTTTAGTTCAATTTGCATCCTGTTGGTGGCGCGTCGGTAGTTTTGTTTACAGCGTGGACCGGCGAAAGGTAAGCTGACATTTTTATCATTTTAGTAAATAATCCGTTTTAATTGCGATTCATTTTTAGCAATCGGAGATATTTAAAGAGTTGGGCGTAATACTGAGTCTTTAATTTTAGATATGCAATGCTTATTTTATGAGTAATAGCATTTTTACGATGGGGTTATATGACCAGCTTATGTAGCCTTAGTATATACGTTTTCAATTTGGTATTTTTTGCAATGTTTTTGGCATTTCTTTGTATTGTATGGTAAGCTTGAAGCACCAGTTATTTCGATTATACAAATAGCAAGATAAAGATAGTTGAAGTGCCAAATTGCAATTTATTAATAGTTTTAACGTGAAAACTGAATTGTCAAAATCCTGTCGATTTGCCGCGTAAAAATGCTTTTGAAGTCACTAGATGGCGCCACAAGACTAGTTCATTAGTTCTCATGACCAAGGTTCAAACCCCCATTCGGTATTTTTTTTTTTTTCATAAAAATGATAGCAGAAAATTGTTCCAGAATTTTCTGCTATCTCATTAACTGGGAAACTTGATATTTTTGCAAAGTTTTTTATAAATGACCCTTTTCTAAGTACACAAAGTCCAGTACAATCAGATCAAATAAGATCATGTTTATTGACAAAAATGTCATATAAAAATATTTTATTTAGAACAAACAAAGAACACTTGACCAAAACTTAGTCAGACTAATTAAATGGATTGCTAAAATCTGGACTAGTGATTTAAGCTGGGAATAAACTTCAAAATAATGAAGTTTATTCCCAGCTTAAATCACTATAGTGATACCAAGCGAAAGAACGGCGTGAATATCCCATTGCTGACAATAATTACAAGTCAATGGAAATTTACTCCGTTCTTTTGCTCGGTATCACTATAGTCCAGACTTCAACAATCCACCCATTGCCTATTTCTTGATAAATAATTTTTTAGGAAATATATTGTATAAAAGACAACTTCAGTTTAAGGCCCACGCCCTTTGAAGGTGTGGCCTATATATATATATATATATAAATATAAAAAATCAGTTCAAGCATGCTGCAGTAGTAGTGCACGTTTAATGCATTATAATGGCATATTTTTCATAATACACCGTTCATGGTTTTTGTATTTTTTGAGTTAATACACACTTCCTTTTCTTGGGTACGATTCTGAATGTGACACACATCAGAAATTAGTTACTTTTGCGATAAAAAAAAATGTAAGAGATAGCTCGTGACCGACCTCTGCAGGGTCAAAACAGCGATCGTGCCTAGAGATTTAATAGTCGGCTCGATTGCGTAACTAGGCCTACTTTTGCATTCTGAAAATGGCATTAGTTGCCTCAGAAAATGCTTGGCAAGGAGTGAGTAAGCAAAGTTTTTCACAGCAGAGCCATGCACGAAAGTCTGAAATATTTGGTCGCCATCGTGGCCATTGCTGTTGCCTACCATTACTACCTCGCGGACGACTTTGACCCCCGTGTCGTGTCTGGCAAGCGAGTCCTCATCACCGGAGCGTCGTCCGGCATCGGCGAGCACCTCGCCTACGAGTACGCCAAACATGGCGCCCGGCTGCTCCTCGTCGCCAGGCGGGCGCCGCTCCTGCAGGCGGTGGCGGACGAGTGCCAGCGACTCGGGGCCACCCAGGTCGAGATCGCGCCCGGCAACATGGTCGATCGCGAGGACAGAGTCAAGGTGTTGGCCGAGGCGACGAAGCGTCTGGGCGGCCTGGACCACCTGGTGCTAAACCACGCCGTCCTCACTCACGGCTGGTGGCTGGGATCTGAAGAAAACCTAACCAGGTTGGGTATCGACATGAACATCAACTTCATGTCGCACGTCGACTTGGCGTCGCGGGCCCTCGGCATGCTCCAGGAGAGCGGCGGGAGCATCGGGGTGATCTCGTCGCAAGGCGGGATCATCTCCAACGCCATGCACACCACCTATGTGACTAGCAAGTTCGCCATTCAGGGCTTCTTTTCGGCCCTCAGACAGGAAATGACCTTCAGGGAGACCGGGGTCGCCGTGACCTTGTGCGTCCTTGGGCTCATCGACACGGACATTGCCAGATTGAACGAGAAGCAGAAGGATTTTGCGCTTGTCGCCAGGCAATTGTGCTCGTTGAATGCACCCAAGAGTGCGGCCATGGCCATCGTGAGGGGGATCACCCAGAGGGAACCTGAGATGTATTTTGGGGATGACGCATGGTTACTAGTACAGGTTCATAAAGTGTTTCCGAGATTCATAGAATGGTATACTTCATGGATGCTGATCAATACCTACGAATTGTCCTAACAGGCCGAAGTACTGGTCAGTCTCCTAGGCCTACTTTTAAAGCAAAAGGATTTCATAATAACTGGACAGTGTTGTTAATTTCCATGACCCGGGGTTCGATTCCTGGTGTGTGAAATTTTTCGAATGTATTTATGATGTAGGCCTAACCGTGCCAGTATGATGTGGATAAAATCTGGGGAAACTGATGCCGCTTTTAGGGGAGTTCGGAAATAATCAGACAGTCCTGGTGAAAAATTTGCATATGAAAAAGCCAGACAAATTTTAATTACTTCAAAAGCTGCGTGAATAATTTGAATATTAAAACATCAGTGTGTGAAACATTTGAATACGCTAAAAATAGTGTGAAAAATTTGAACATTAAAAAGTTAATAATTAAGTGTGAAAAATTTGAATAATAATAATAAATGTTAAATTTGAAATGTTCAATCATATACAATGTTAAAAAAATAAATATTCGAAAATGCAGTGTGAACATTTTTAATATTAAAAAAAAAGCATTTGTAAAGCTGCTGAAAAAGGGAACACTTTCAAAGGTTTCATTTACAAAAATGACACCTAGATGGCGCCACGTCCTTTTTGCACTAGTATGGTAAAATGGCGCTATCCATGCATTTTCAAAAAGTCCGATTTTAAAGTTTTGTAAAGTCTGATGATAATATTAATTTCTTTGCCCATTTCAACTATTATTTGTCTTTATTTTAAAGAAATAACTTGTAACAAAGTGAATTTTTTCTTTAAAAAAATTGAAAAAAGTACATAAAATAAGTTTCGCTTTTGAAATTAACACTTTGTTAAGCGGGCAGTCTCTAATATACGGGCAGTTTACAGACCCTTACTTGCAATATGCGGGGAAGGGGGGGGGGGGAGGCCCCATGACGCAACTACACAAGTTGTATTATTCATGATGTCATGCATCCATCATACATGATGTTGTTGATGCAATGGCAATGGCCCTCCCTATGACAAAAATAATGACAACAGTGATGTACTGTATACCATCAACCGTCCACGTGCTGATATTGTTATAGGTAATACATAATGAAACGTTCAGATTTAATTGGGATGAGAAGTGCGTATAAATGGATCTATGAATAAATTCTGTGGCTCCGTGCATAAGCCTGATAATTCACAAAAGGAGATTTTCTACTAATGGTGGCAAAAGTTAATAATTAACATGTAACTAAGGTACCATCGATTGACGTATATATAATCATAATCATGTCGAATTGGAGGTAGATATAATATTGGATTAGCAATTTCTGAATTAGATATAGGCTATAGAAACCTGAAATTAAAGTAGATATAAATAAATGGTTATGACTCAGTAATAATTGTATTAGTGTTTATTGGTTTTTAGAAGGAATGCATGAAAAAAAAAAACCATTTTTTAAAAATTGTGGGTTATCAGCTTTATGCACGGAGCCACAGAATTGGAATAACCAAATATGGAATAATATAGAATGCATCTTGTATTAATAAGGAAATAAATATGGGATCGATCACTTTCTAAACTGAATAACATATAGCCTAATCTGAATCCATTCAAATTTGATTTGCTTGTAACATGAATTATGTATAACTAAATACAAATCAAAACTTGAACTAGGTATAATCATAATGACGTCGAATTGGAAATAGATACATGGAAATAAATATGACAGGATCACCTTCTAAACTGAATAACATATAATCTGAATCCAATCAAATTTGATTTGCTGGTAACATGAATTAAGTATAACTGGAAATAAATACAACTCAAAACTTGAACTAGGTATAATCATATTGACGTCGAATTGGAAGTAGATATAATTTTGGATTAGCAATTCCTGAATTAGATATACAAACCTGAAATGTAAGTACCCGGTAGATATAATTTGTAACAAAACCTGATTTTCAAATTATAAGTATAGTTCTACACCATAGTTGATACACCATTCTGGCATTTTCAGTTTATTCACAGTTCCAAGCTTTACCCTTGCAGATTTATATGCAAATCGTGAATGGGTCTCCCCAATTTCGAGCTACTTCTAGTTATGTGCAGGTCGGGTCCTCGTTCTACACCATAGTTGATACACCATTCTGGCATTTTCAGTTTATTCACAGTTCCAAGCTTTACCCTTGCAGATTTATATGCAAATCGTGAATGGGTCTCCCCAATTTCGAGCTACTTCTAGTTATGTGCATTTCAGGTTATGCGCAGGTCGGGTCCTCGTTATACACGCAGAAAAATAGTGGTAGTTGCACAGATGATCAGGTTTGACGCATTCCCGACCTTGGTTATTTAGACTTTATTCTGTTTATTCGCAAATCAATTTATACGCACGTCAGGCACTTCATAAATCATGAAAAAAAGAAATATGAGAGATTTCAATTATAAAATGAATTGCATTTGTTCAGGACAGATTTGAAGGTGACGTCACCTACAGCTTTTAAGGACCCGCCTTCTGGGTGACGTCATCATCGGATGATGCAAACATGCGTTGACGCACCTTTAAGCTGCGCTTGTCAGGAAACCGGACCAAAAATTAAAAAAAAACCATTCTGGTCACGTGCTTGACTGTCAGTTAGCCTTTAAACTACTGTCAGAAATCATAAATTATTTTTTTAAAAATATTTCTACTTTGCTAGGGAACGCCCCCTTTGAGGAGCCCATTAAATTGACTTATTTACTGTATTTAGTTAACCAAAAACAACCTTCTTTTGTCGCTGAATGTGAACGCACGTCCGAGTCAACAAACGCACATTTCCGTTCAGCTGGTGCGGTCAGTTGAGAAGCCGTGTCCGAATTCGTGAGCGCAAATGCACAACGCCTGGAAATACTTGACCGTTTTGGCGGCCATTGCTGCTGGCTACTACTACTTCTGGGATGATCTTGACCCCAGCGCCGTGGCTGGCAAGCGAGTCCTCATCACCGGCGCGTCGTCCGGCATCGGCGAGCACCTCGCCTACGAGTACGCCAAGCTGGGCGGCCGGCTGCTCCTCGTCGCCAGGCGGGCACATCTCCTGCGTGCGGTGGCGGACAAGTGCCAGCGACTGGGGGCGGCCCAGGTCGAGATCGTGCCCGGCGACATGGTCAATCACGAGGACAGAGTCAAGGTGGTGGCCGAGGTGACGAAGCGCCTGGGCGGCCTGGACCACCTGGTGCTGAACCACGCCGTCCTTAATCACGGCTGGTGGTTGGGATCTGAAGAAAACCTAACCAGGCTGGAGAACGTCATGACGGTAAACTTCATGTCGCACGCCGACTTGGCGTCGCGGGCCCTCGGCATGCTCGAGGAGAGTGGCGGGAGTATCGGGGTGGTGTCTTCCGGCCAGGGGTTCATCGCCACTATCCTGCACTCTCCATACATAACTTCCAAGTTCGCCCTCCAGGGGTTCTTTTCGTCCCTCAGGCAGGAACTGACCCACAGGGAGGTCGGGGTGTCCGTGACCTTGTGCATCCTTGGACTCATTGATACTGACATTGCGAAATTGAACGAAAAGCAGAAGTCCTTCTCGCAGTTGGCAAGTTATTTTGGTTCCTTGGTCCCTCCACAGAGGGCGGCACTGGCCATTCTGAAGGGGATCGTCCGAAGGGAACCGGAAATCTATTTTGGAACGGATGTCATGTATCTCACCTGTATTCATAAGGTGTTCCCACGGTTCGTCGAGTGGTATGGCTCAACACTTCTGAGGTTGACCTATGAAGCATCCTAGCCGGCCGGCTAACGGCTGACCCACGGAATGTTGGACTTATGGACTGGGTTAAAAAAGTTAACATAATAATATACATTCTTACTTTGATCGAACTTACTAGTAAGGAAATGCATTAAAAGAGCCTGATTTTTGTTCAGTAGCGCCATCTGGTGGTAATTTTTTGTGTTATTGTCGGTTTTTGTCCGCCATCTTAGGAATCCCATACTTACCACTAAGAGAAATTTGTATCTATTCATTAAAAGAGCCTGATTTGGTGGAAAATGCTTTTGAGTGTGGGCAGCCATCTTTGTTCAGTAGAGCCATCTGGTGGTCATTTTCATTGTTATTATCATCTATTGGTCGCCGTCTTAGGAATCCCAAACTTACCATTTAAAGGAAATATATTCATTAAGAGAGTCGGATTTAGTGGGAAAATGCTTTTGAGTGGGAGCAGCCATTTTTGTTCAGTAGTGCCATCTGGTGGTAATTTACAGTGTTATCATATTTGGTCGCCATCTTAGGAATCCTTAACTTATAGTAAGGAAATATATTCATTAAAAGAGCCTGATTTGGTGGAAAATGCTTTTGAGTAAGAGCAGCCATCTTTGTTCACTAGTACCATCTGGTGGTAATTTAAATTGTTACTGTCATTTCTGTCTGCCATCTTAGGAATCCCAACGTTGCACTAAGGAAATATATTCATTATAAGTGGCTGGTTTTAATGGAAAAATGATTTTGAGTGAGAACAGCCATCTTTGTTCAGTAGTGCCATCTGGTGGTAATCTTTCTTTGTTATTGTAATTTTTGTCCGCCATCTTAGGAATCCTAAATTTGAAGGAAATATAAAGAGTAATGGAATGTCAATTTAATATTTAGGTGTTGCAAGGTATGTCTCATAGATGGCAGCACGAATTTGTGCAAACCCCTGCATTTGATGGCGCTTACATTTTAAAAATGAACTTTAATTCATTAAGTATACGATTTCCGCTCAAAGCATTAATACATATACAAACGCACGCTCTATTTCGCTAAATCCTAAATCGCATTGACAATATTAGTAATCCTAACCAGAGCTTGTTAACCAAGGTTACTGTTTAATTATATGCAAGTGTCAAGGCGCTGATGCAACTTGCGTCAATGCGTTGATAATTAATGCTGATACTTCTGTATAAGTTGCGACGTGCTCCAATTTTCAATGCGTCTGGTAACAGTATAAGCCTATCTGTTCTGTGATAAGCACTATACTGAAGTTGGGACGCACGTCGTACTAACTGGACGTGCGAAGAATCACAAGATTTTGACCCTCCCATTCTTTTATGCAATCGAGGAATGTCCGGAATTAATTAAATGCCTAATACATGACTCATGAATGCATGCAGGTTGTTATGTAACAGTGTTGCCATGCAACTGTAAACAGGGATTTTTTTTGGGTTACTTGACAGCATTGCTGCGAAACATGGAAACGCATCAATACTTGGCCAGGCCCAGTAAGTGCGATATTGTAACTGGGCTACTGCATTATTCCTAGTGCCCTCAATAATGCGTCGTTTTATGCGATGCTGCATCCTGGAAGTCCAGAGTTACTGATCCTACCTGTTCATTGAGCCAATAGGCGTATTTTGGCGTTATTACCCTGTCATACGCTGTAGTCATCCAGTTTACAAGTAGTTCTTAACTCTATCAT
>JAQIXP010005174.1:0-10700 GCA_034700285.1 Proteroiulus fuscus | reverse complement strand
ATAATAAAACAAATTTAGAAACAAAAAAATACAATAAAAAAATTTTAAAAATATAAAAGTTAAAAACATAATAAATTTACAATTTAATAACTTTTAAACATAATAATTAAAAAAGAAAATAACTAAAAAAGAAAACAAGAAAATAAATTGGTAGGGTTATATATGCATTTCTTACATTCTTTTTCAACTTAAAACCCTTTTCTCCATTTCCTATTTAAGCCCATACATACAAAAAACATGCCAGAAATTTAGTTTCGGGATATGAAACAAAGTCTAGCAAAATGTACGAAACTAAGAAAATCCCCATCAAGTAAATCTTTTATAAAGTGTGACATTAAAAAAAAGCAGTTGCATTTTTCCACCTTAGCATATACACATATATATATGCGCATACGAAAGTAGTTCATTATGCCACATATCCCAAATGGCCTTAATTTCCATTGTATCTAAATTCCCAACTCTTGTTGACTTGCCAGTCACGTGGTTGGCATTTACTGAATTATCATCTCGCATCTTTGTGCCAACAGCAGCTTTTTAATTATTTTTATTAAAGTCTTATCTTTTGTATCAGCCGTCGTCGGGGACAGATTATACACAATAATAACCCTTCTAAATTTATGATAATAATCAAACACGAGTGAGAATAGCTTTTGCGTGTTCAACCAGCCATTCCTCCCTTTTGCTACACAACAACACTGCTACCAGCAAAACCACACGGTGAGAGCTAAATGCTCTGAAAATGGCATGAAAAGCTGCTTCCCTTTATATACCACAATTATTAAACTCTTATTCAGACAATAGATGGCCCAGCTGGCAAAACAAAAGTTTTTCAACTCATTAAAATGAAAGCACTATAAATAACCATGCAAAATTCAAATAAAACCGCAAGGCCAGGAGAAAATTTATCACTTGTCTTTTGCAAGTTTATTAGAACTAACTTTACCCAGGTAGACCTAAGCCTAAATTTTCTGTGAAAGATTTTTGAACTAAATCAGGGGTCATATACTGTATTTTGCTCGTGGGCTAATCTGACCTTTCATGGCAGCAAAAAAACCCACATTTTTTACTGACTTCCCTGACCAAAATAAAATATTTCATTGCACAATAACAACAAACATTTATTTGTATATTTACAAAATAATCGTCCTTTGATGATGTCAAATCCTCTCCCTTTTTATATATTCAGGAAAACACAGATTATATTTCACAAAATAATATATATTTTTTCGCATTTTTAAATGAGACTTGAAGTAAATAAAACGAAATCCCAATGCTGCCAGATATAATGAGTTACCAGCAGGAAACCCACAGAAGGTAGGGACATAAAGGCAGTATTTGTATTTGGTCACACGGCTCTCTATTGCCATTGGTTCACAGGGTTTTAATCAAATTTAACGAAATTTTCTAGTTTCGCAACCACAAATACGAAATATATACAGCTATATACACGACTGACGTTTTCCCAATTTAAATTTCGTTTATAAACCAAAATATTTTGTTATGTAATTTCTTGAAATTTTACAATCTCTCTAATGTTAAAAAATTCGGACATAATATAATTGAAAAACTGAGATGAGAAACCACATGAGTCCAGATTTCTTTATTAATTGTTTAGAGAAAAATGTCTTTAAAGTAAATCCAGATTTATTGCTTTAAAGTTAGTTATTTGAAAATTCTGAGCTTAATATTTAAGACAAACTTGTACTTTAATTAATTGGTATGCATCTTCACATTTTGGCTCCCTCCAAGGAAATTTACGTGTTTTGAATCCACTTTGACTCTATATCCAAATTTGGGTACCAAATACATAAAAATTTGGCCTTTTCATCTTCAATGGTCAAAATGAGAAACTTTCCTAGCTTACCCAAATTTTGTATTGAATTAGTGGATAGAATAACACTTAACTACAATTTTATGTAAATCTGTCATTTTCATTAAAACTGGACTCATGTGGTTTTGTATCTGAGCTCTTCAAATTCCTATCTAATGTTAATAATCCTAATAGTACTGGCTATGGGGTCCCTAGCTAAACAAAAATTTAGAACATAAATAAATAATTCATTTGCTTGAAAGTATTAATACTGCTTGCATAAATCTTATTAGAAAACAAGAAAACCCGTCCAGACATGTGTATACTAAGCATGTTTATAAGAAGAAATTGAATTAGAAATCCATAAATTAGGAGTAATTTTAAAATGATGACATGATCAATCTGTGAATGTCTCTCTTTGTATATGCCCCTAAGAGCCATATTAAATATGCTTTCTATAAAAGATTATGATAGATGTTTATAGATAGTAGTGCACCATTTTTCATCAATCAAACAGCTTGAAAATTGGATGGGAGAGAGATAGAGAGAGATGGCTTGGGAAAACTAACACGTGTTTACTACATATAAATAAGGAAAAAGGGATTTATTAAAGCAGAACTTATTACATGTAAATTTTTATGGAATCCATTAAAAACTACTTAGTAACCATAATGTTAATTACTTTAATGACGTTTTCTAACAGATAAAACTCAACTCAGAAAATACTAACATAAATGACGTTTACAAGCCTTGCACATATACTCAAACATTAATGCACTTAATACAGAAATCCTAACAGGAATGTTTTCCCAAAATATAGGACATTATAGAAACATTTTTTTTTCCAAAAATATAGAAATGTTAAAATATATAAATATTCACCCATTATAAAAATATCATAGGTTAATATTTTTTTTTAAAAATTAGGTCTATAAAATTTTAATAGAATATTTTCAGTTGGATTGTAAAAACAAGTTATTTATAGACTCATATTTTTTTTTCACAAAATGATTACCATATTCTAGAAACAAATACATTTTCATACGAACTGGCATATTTTGGATGAAATTACTGTCAGATATAATTACATAATTTTAAGCAAAAGAAAAATGTGGATAGAATTTTGCAGAATTTTGGAGCTAAATATCACTCAACCTACTTGAATTTGATCCAAAAATATGTTCTGGTTCATAAATCTCACACAAATATTTGTTAAAAGCAAATAGTAATATTTTTAAAAACATGAAAGAGCATCCATGATTAACTGCTTAATCAAAGGAGAATTTATTCATGGCGACCAATCAGAAAGAGATCCCTGATTTCAATTAATTATTTCAGGACAATGCAGTTGGAGCAACTAATCGATAAGCTGCAGAATAACTAAGATTCCTTGCTTACCAGTATCGTCCTAATTTCACATGCATGCAGATTACTTCCAAAGGGGCCAAAAAACGTCTGTTTTTCTTTTAAAAACTGGTAGCAAGGAACAGCTTAGATTTCTGCCTTATATTTTCATATTAAATCAAGCTAATTACATGTCTCGAATGAAAGACGACAAGCAGATTAAGTTTTCAGATTGTAAACGAGCCATATAGTGACGAGCAAGGCAGGTTAAACACGATATGACAGAAATGTAGTTGGCTTCAATGAAAACCATCTGCTCGCATTCTAAGTAGCATTTTACATATTTTTTAACATTTACTTTTTTTGCCAGGAAAAGTCATTCATCTATGCGAATACTAATGACAACATAATTCCCCATTTCAATGGAGCTTAAGGGAAGCATGGTTCCAGCGCCCCCTCAAGAGCTCGATCGTAAATGGCAAAATTAATGTCACCTGATCGTAGGCTCGATAATTTAAATTTAAAAAAGAACTAAGCAATTTAAGAAGCCTAGGACCTCATCAAGGGCAAAAGAAGGTGACCAGACATTATACTCGATAATTTAAATATATAAAGAACTAAGTAATTTAAGAAAAATAGGACCACCTCAAGAACAAAAGGTCACCAGACTATAAGCTTGAAAACTTAAATAAAAAAATAACTAGTTTCTTTAAGAAAAATAGGACCTCATCAAGGGCAAAAGAGGGTCACCAGACTTTATGCTGGATAATTTAAATATAAAACAGTTAACTTAGTTTAGAGAAATAGGCCTATGGGTCTATCAATCAATCAAGAACTTAATTTGTCTTCATGAGATTGGGAATGACATCTGGATGTATCGGATGAATAAGAGGATATTATTACGCACGAAAAATTAGGTTTGGTATAATTTCCAAAGAAAATGTCTGTTTATAATTAATTTTTTTCCCGTATTGTAGGGCATAGAATGCAGCTAAAGCATCTCAGTTGGAAAATAGGACATTTGCCAAAAGCCACGCCTATTCAGACATTTTGAATTTCTTTTTTTCAGAAAACTAATCAGGCACAAATGCATGCTAAATTGAAAATTATCGTTGTAGGCCTATGCCAACAGTTCGCCATCGATTGTTAAGGAAACTATGCAGGACTACTTGTATTTAATACGAGTAATTAATTAGGCAATATAGGGCTAAAATATCCCAGCATAAATAAATGCAGATCATAAATCAAACTTACTACAATATAAACTCAGTCTCACGATCAAAGATCTGAAGAGCATCTCAGTGCTATGACCTATTCAAAGTAAGGGTGAACTGGTCAAACACAATCACTTAAATACATAAGTTACTCCAGTGACCTAATTACATGTGGTGCTAAGGGGATAAAACATACCCTCTCCCACTTTCCCAATTTAAAAGAAAATACATAGCAAAAATTTATCCTAAACAGTAGAAATTTCTGCAGAAAATTAGTTTTGGAATTATGATGACAAAGTTTGGTAGAAAACTTTACATTGACGTTCTGCAGACAGCTAAACTTAATCACGATTTCAGCATCAGCAGATTGTGTTTCTGCATAAGCGTTTAAACTGGGAAGTTAATTACATTTCTACAGAACAGAAAATTTAAAATATATTCTGCAGAAATTCGCCACCATAATTCTGCAATGCCTTTTACGCAGAAATGCCTGTAATATATTCTTTTTTCACACTGGTTCTTTCAGATAAATTTGCCTGCAAATTTCTCCAGCTAACTTACATTATTTTCTTTGAAAGAGTTGGTGGCGCCCTCTAGAACATGCATGTCTCTGTGTTTCATGAGAGCTGATGCCTTTTAACCAGTAGAGGGCGCTGCACACTTTCAGTAGAAATTGAGCCTATTTTGGCCTTTTATTTTCATCCAAATCGATGTATTCAGGACTTTAATTTCGATGGCTTAATTCAGAAATGGTGAATTTGCCATGTTATCAAATAGCATATTCACCACTTCTGAATTAAGCCATCGAAATTGTATTGATTGCTGGGCTAGATTCAAATTGCAATTTCCATGCCTTTTCCTAATTTATCATGCTCTTCCTCCTACAACCCACCTATTCCAAAGTGGGACTTTCCCTTATAGCATAACTTGAGAATGTCACCAATGACGCCAACTGCATCTAGTGGTCATTATAGGAAACAATGTGATGATTATTGCATTTATTTCCTTTTTTTCTTCTAAGACTATCCAATAATTATTTTTAAGAAAACTAGTAGGACTTTCAGATCTGCCCTAGCATTTCAAGCGTGGTATATTCCTACTTGCCATTGCTTTTTCTTATACTAGGGGCAATCCCAAAAAATAATTTTTCAATAATATAGTCAATTACTCACTTACCATTATATTTTTAATGCATGCAAATCTATCCTAAGCCTATGTTTCTAGTATTTTTTTCCCCACTCGTCTGCCCTATCGAATGTGCCCCAAATATACGTGTCTGAGCCATTTAATCAATTTTGAACGCCACGTGTACTTAAACAAACGATATCTCAAGCACTTCAGCCCTATATATATAGTAAAAGATGGATGGAGAAGAGAGTAAAACCAGTGAAAGAGTAGTTCATCCTGCAATTTATTTCAGATCAATGAACGGTTTTCAGACATGCACATTGCAGCTATAGACTACTAATGCCAGGCAATGAGGGTTTTCTATATACAGTCGAATGATGGATTACTAACTCCTAGACCGAATCACCAGAGGCCTCTTAGGAACCAAACTGTTTTCTATCTTTTCTTTTACTTTTCCCCAACTAGTCCCTTATCACAAAAAACACCACCCTTGCTCGTAATAAAAACCAAAATTCACGCAAAAATAAATGGGGATACGATTAGTCAACGACGTACTATCAAGACAAACTTCCCAAATCCAAGATAAAAAATGATACCAGCTAATAAAAACTCGCAAAAGAAGCCAATGCACATACTGTGGAGAAAAAAAGGGTTGTTTGGGATAATTCAAAGCTTATGAAATAAGCCAAAATAATAAAATGAGAAAAAAAATGCATTGGATAAATTTTTAATGCGAGAAAAATGTTTGTTAAAAAAATAATGCTTAAAATATTAGGGGTGGACAATATGGCAAAAATCACCAAATTTGATGTCAGTTTTTAGGCGAAAATAAAGCTCACGAAATTAAGTCACATATTAATTAAATTCACTAGTCAGTAAGTTTATTTCGGTAATTTTTTCTGTAATTTCTCAAGTGACAAAGTTCCAGCAGAAAAATTGCATTAATGTCGTGCATGTTACTGAGCTGCACCACGAGTTCTACATAAATTTTAAGCAGTTTAGAATAGATTCCAGCAATTCGACCTTATAATTCAGAAATGCATTTTCTACAAAAAACAATATTTGTACCATACATCTTTATTTGAGTTCATACTGCAAAAACAGCAACATAGCACATCAAAAATGAAATTGATAAGAACTTTCTGCCCCTTACAGTAAGCAATCACTACAAGCACTGCTGCTGAGCAGGTAAACAAAGATTAAATTCAATTCAACTCAGTACCCTATGATCAGCATATAATGATGCCATTTGGTAGGGAGGTTATCCCACATTCAGGAGGATACTCCAACGTCATTAAGTGGTGACTTAAACATCATCGATAAATTGAATTTTAACAATTTTTGATCATTATAGATCATTATATGATCATTTAAGTCTTTAAAAATCCCACTACAAAATATGATAAATATAAACAACACATTTGTTAATAATCAGATATTGATTTTGCTAAAATATTTTATTTTTAGAAATGAAAATAATCCTAAAGTAAGTCTAAGTCCACTTCTACCCAGAAAAAAATTGCCTACAGCCTGAATTTTACTCCATTAACATGCAAATGAATTCAGCATTCTAAACAGGCACATAATATAAAAGTTCCCCACTACAAAATTTGCAGTTTTCAGCATACATTTGCATTTCATTTCTAATTTTAGATCTTTTCAGCCGAACACGCCTACTAGCATAATAAATATATTTACCTTCAGAATAAGCTTTAGCAGCAATCAAGCAGAAAATTCAATTGGGCATAAATGTAAAAGGGAACAAATTGAATCCACCCCCAATCCCCCGATCCAATTTTCAATTTCCAGCCTTGATATCCTCCCATAATAAATAGCCTAATTAGCTTTAAGAAATTGCAGCTCTCGCTAATCAATAATATTAAAGCTAGGTTGTGAAATAAGTCCGAAATTTAATTATAGCCTGTGTATTTGATTTGACATTGTCTTGGCTCGTCAATTCTCCCCAAATGCAATGCAATGCTTTTTTCGAGTGATGTTTCGTGTTGGAAACAAATGCCGTGTGGCATCGGAAATTGCGAGATTATATGCTGCCAAAGTGACACGAGTAATTCAAATCCATTATACCTGCTAGCATATGGTTAAAGCCATCTGACACAACAAAAACCCATGCAAAGACCTACAAAAAAAACTATCCTCTAATATTAATTTTTTACTGGACAATTATGCTAGCATCCAAATTGTCTTTTTTTTTAACTGCACTTGGTTGGCCCTTTGCCAAGCTTAAAGGTCCCCCTTGTTGTTGGGACTCCCTTATTAAACTGTCAGTTACATTGGGAGGAATATAAGTCAATACAAAACACAATAATAAGTGAGGTTCGTGGGGAGAAAATGCAGGTTTTTTTTTTTAGAAAATGACATGCCAAATCAAGCATAAACACATTTTCACAAAATTAATACAGTTGACGTTATTAAGGTCAGCAACAAATAAAATTGTAAAATACACGAATACAGTGAATTACAAATCGTAACGTTATGCAAATATTCTGTACCATGTATCCATGTATTAATATAAAATTGATTTCAATTTTACATAATTCCAGATAAGATATATAGAAAGTACAGGGTGTCCCACTTCTCAATTAAATATTTGCCAATAAGAGAAAACGTTTTAGGGCCAATTGTACCAACAAGGGTTAACTTTTACCCATTGATAAGCTCAGGTTTTCTCTACTTTCCTAAATTTTCGCAGGCCCAAATCGGTCACATGATAAAAATAACCTGCTGTTGATACAATTGGCCCTTAGTATAACTTTGCTGATATTTTAACAATAAATATTTTTAAATTTTTGCAAGTCTTAGTCACTCACTTCACGCATTCTTGCTTCATTTTATAAGGTTTTCCCTGTTGTTTTTTTTATTTTTATTGTTATAATTATTAAACTTGGTGTTTTATCAATAACGCATGCATTTTTGTTGAGTTTCATGAAAGATTTTATTTATAAAAATGATTTTTACATGATAGTAGAAGATACCAAAGTAATTTTACAGCTGACATTTGTATGATTTCATTTAAGAAATTGTCATATTTAATTGTTTTTTCTCCGACTTTGACAAAAAAGAGTCCAAATCTGAATTTATACTAACCAGAAAAAATAATTTAGAGTAAGTTTTTGCTAAGTTCTGGTGAAACCTTGCAAAATCAGTTTTAAAATTTAAATGCATTAATTAGATTTAGGTATTAATGCATCGGTTTATTTTCACAAAATTTAAAATTCTTATAGTAAATCCATATAAAATTACAAATATAAAAGCTATTTTTAGAACTTGGGCGAAGCACAATAACAATACAACAATACAATACAATAACTTATAACAATAACAAACAATACAATAACTTACTTCATCACAACCATTTGTGAACCTCAGTCTATCAGCTTCTTTACAGCTATAGGCCTAGGTTCACAAATTGTTGTATTCAACACGAGCGCATTTGGTAATAGATTTTAGCAAGTATTGCTTGGCTTTGTTTATATATATACATTTTAAATTATACAGAAGCACTTTGCGTGAAATATAAATATTTAAAGCTAATATGGGTTGGCAAAGTAAAGCGCCACAAGTAGAAAGAACATATACACACACGAGAGAGTATTATTAATGTTTGCAAGCCTAATGATATTACAGTGGCAAGTTAAAAGCCTAATTTATGTTATTTCCTTTCCTTTTCTAAGAAATTTTCACAATAACTTAATAAACCTTAACGTCAGATAATGCCAAATACGTGGAATGAAGTTAAATGACCAGCATCAGGCGATCCATTCAAAATAAATAAAACAAAATTGAAAACATGGATTCCGATACAATAATGTTCAGAAAAATGACCTCAAATCCGAACCAATTCTTCCAGCAAACTAGTATTAGGTTTAAACATAGATGATTGGCATATTTTTTAATTATAATTTAAAAAAAGTTTAAAAGCAATCCCATTTTTATGATTTTTTTTAAAGTCTTAGGTTCTCTTCACTCTGATTTTACCAAGAATATAGGAAGAGATTACAGTCCACAAGTCCCCTGACATGCTTTTGAAAAATTACATGAACAAATTGTATCTCTTTTCCAAACTTTCGCAATTTATATGCTTGCATTCCCACTGAAAATACATTTCCAACTTTGTTCATGTTTTTATCGTAGCCAATTCATCAAAAGCACATTAAAGATATGGTCATTGGACTGTCCAATAGGAGATGCCATCCCTCCCATTCCTTCCTTCCGTCTACAATTCTTGCAAATCTTTTGAATTGCAATGTGAAAATCTATGTGGAAGACCATGATAAGCTCATAATATAACCAAGGAGAAATGACTGAACCCTCTACAAATAAAGTGGCTCGCTTTTGTGCTGAACTTCAATTCGCTTCTTTCCCTTATCTCTAGAGTATATCAACCGAAAAGGAATCGATACTATTCAATCTAATAAATTCTCTACAAATTTTAAATCCTATACACTTAAAGAAAGGGTTCCTTTGCCTTAAAAATAAGATAGACAAATTCCATTAGTACTTTTACGTTTGCATTGAATGGATGGCAATGTATAAACTGAATTATAGATAGTCTTCCGTGTACCAGGTTGAATTAGAATTATCTAGAGAAAAGCAAAATAAACAGATTCAGGCTGAAAACTTGAATCTATATATTTATATATAAACAACTTTAAAAACTTCTTAGAAATCTTTAATAATGCCCAGTATTTTTCTGTATCCATTTGCAGAAGGGAGGGTATGCTCTATCCTCTTATCTATAAGCTAGGTAAGAAAAGTTCGGGTATTTTCTGAACTCTATTCACCCACATATAGTGAACTAAAGAATTCAAGCGGATCTACCAAAAGGAATACATATTATAGAAAATCCTCACATATGAATATATATGAACTGATTTGAGATGTTATTTTTGTTACATACATGCACCTTCCATATCCTGATCATCATAACAGTGAACTGAGAAGTATAGCCAATCAGCATTATCAGTCTTAAAAGTTTAGTTAATTCAGTAGACTTACGTTTAATGCAGATTAAAGGGAAAGTCCCAGTTTGTAACAAGTATATTTTTAAATGGTACACACTTGCTAGATATGAATGACTGTGACAATAATAATTAAAGCAAAGCTTTCATATTAAGGGGGCTGTCCACACTTTTAAAAAATGCATGCTCCTATGGGAATCTCCATGTTAACTAACGGTACATATT
>JAQIXP010005173.1:0-10700 GCA_034700285.1 Proteroiulus fuscus | reverse complement strand
AAGTGTGAAATCATAAACTAAGTGTGAAATCATAAACTAAGTGTGAAATCATAAACTAAGTGTGAAATCATAAACTAAGTGTGAAATCATAAACTAAGTGTGAAATCATAAACTAAGTGTGAAATCATAAACTAAGTGTGAAATCATAAACTAAGTGTGAAATCATAAACTAAGTGTGAAATCATAAACTAAGTGTGAAATCATAAACTAAGTGTGAAATCATAAACTAAGTGTGAAATCATAAACTAAGTGTGAAATCATAAACTAAGTGTGAAATCATAAACTAAGTGTGAAATCATAAACTAAGTGTGAAATCATAAACTATGAAGCGTGACAAATGAAGTGTGAATTACGAGCTATAAAGTATGACGTTTTAAGTGCAAAGCAATAAGTATGATTTGGTTGAAGTGTTAACTACGAAGTGCTAAGCATGAACTACAAAGTGTGAAACGTTAAACATGAGCTACAATATTATTGTAAACTGACGTATGAAGTACAAAGTATGAAATGTGAACTAAAATTGCTAGCGTAAAGTACGAAGTTTAAAAAGCTAACAATGAATTGTGAACTGCAAATTGCTAACTAGTGTGATGTACAAATTTTAACAGTGAAGTGTGAAAAGTTCTGCCAACATGCCAGTTTATAAAACATGATCAGTGAAGCATGTGTGAGACCACCAGGTTTCCATATGAGCACTCAATGTCCACCAAACACTCGATAGTCGTTCTGTAACCGTGTTTTTTGGGACTTACATAACTCGCTGTAAATTTCAGTAACATCCAACATCCACATCAACTCCTAATCTCCAATTATTTTGGTACCGCAAGGCCGGTGAATGACAGCATCAAAAGACGATAATCCTCATATTCTTTCCATTCTCCTCAACCAAAAGTAGGACAGCAGGAACTTCTCTTTCCTCCCACGCTATTACCATCAAGCCTGAACCCTCCTGATTTCACAGACGCCCCGCCGCTCCTGTCTCCGGTAGCCGTGAGTCTGCTTTCGGAAGCACTGCCATGCTGATCTTTGAGCTTTTTCGCCAGAGTCAACATCGCTTCCGTGACATTTGTGTCCTCCTTTGCACTTGTCTCCAGCACAGAAATCACTTCTTCGTAGCTTTCGGAGATGGCCTCGGCTTCGGCTAATTCCACTTCTCTAGCCTCTTCCATATCGCATTTGTTACCTTGAAACGGTTTATGCACGCATTAATTCCATTGCACCATAAAAAGAACACATTTGGTAGTTTGGTTTCGGAGGGAAGAGACGGGTTCTACCCCAAAAAACTTCTTTAAAGGGACAGTCCCACTTTGTGACAAATGGATCCTAAAATTAAGATTATTAATAATAATGGGCAGTCTTATTAATAATTGCAGTTCACCTACCGTAATTCAGAAATGACGATGTTTCCAGAAAAATGTATAGGTGCCGTGTTCATAATAGTTTCCCACCCAGGCAGAATGGCGCTGCATGCAAAAGGGGAATGGGGGGGGGGGTGCATTTCAAGTTGGCTTCACTTAATGGCTATGGAATAGTTATGCACATTCTCTGTTATGCAAAAACTTGTACGCCATCAAGTTTATTACTAGATAGAGTAACAAAAAGACTTCCAACATGGCTACTATCAACCATCGAGATTTTACCCACATTGGCATGTTTCAAAATGAATAACAATGGAATAGTAATTATATAAATTAAATTTCAATATCTATGCTCTTCTTGTTTTTTCCCCTATTTCTTGCAAATAAATGCTCGAGGTAAGGTGGGACTGTCCCTTTAAACTCAACAGAGCTACACAGCGACACTGTTAAAGATATTGTGTGATTTTTATGGGAAAACTCCCGTGGCTAAAATGTTTAATCAAGTTAGCCAACTTCTAACAAACTAGGTTAACAAAAGTTTGTTATTTTTACAAAAGTTACCCATTTTACAAAATCTTGCCAAAATTTACTCTCAACTTGACAATTCAATTAATGAATTTTTTTTACTTTGGCAAGGGATGCATTTTCATTCAAGACCAAGTTTGCTTTTGGTCTACTTGGAACTAATGTATGTATGCTTACCAATCATCATTACTAATACATTAGACGCTGTATATCGACGGACTTCATCCATCCATCTCTGTATGCTGATAAACGACGATCGCTTTGTGATGTCATACACTATCAGCACTCCATGTGCACTGCGGTAGTAGCTCTGGGTGATGGTTCGAAAACGTTCCTGGCCAGCCGTATCCCAAATTTGGAGCTAAAAAATGTCAAGCAAAAATTTTCAATAATTACTTTAATGGAATACTGATCTTTTACAACATATTCAAGGCCAATAAATTAATGATACAACGATGATACAACATGATACAACATAGAGCTGCTAGATTTGTTAAAGGTAATTACCAAAGGACCGCTAGTGTGACCGAGATGCTACATTTTCTAAATTGGGAATCTTTGCGATCTCGAAGGGAAGATTTAAACATGGGTTTGTTTAAAAGGTTTAATTTGCCTTGTCATTTAAATTTGGTTTCTAATATCTTTAAGCCTAATACTAACGCTAGAGGTAGGCATGTTCACTCTAATCCTCTAAAGGAAATTCGTGCTAAAACGGATGCTTATTATTGGATTTTTTTTCTTACGTTCTATAAGACAATGGAATAATTTTCCTAAGGATAGTCAGAAATTGTTAGATATTCAATTTAACGATGATGTTTAAGTCGCCACTTTATGACGTTGGAGTATTCTCCCAAATGTGGGATAACCCCCCTACCAAATGGCATCATTATATGCTGATCGTAGGGTACAGAGTTGAATTGAATGACCACCTTAAAAAAAATAACCTAGATAATTAATATAAAAAATTAGCTTAAATTTCAAATGTAGTTTGTTTTAAAATTTTTGATTTTGGAAACCAACTATCATGGAATCGTTCTTTCAGAAATATGATTCAATTCAATTATACTGATACCCTACGATCAGCATATCATCATGCCATTTGGTAGTGGGGTTATCCCACAATCAGGAGGATACTCCCTAGTCATACAGTTGTGACTTTAACATCACAGCATTATTAAATTAAATTCCTAACAATTTTTGAACTATTTAAAGGAAGATTATTCCAATGTCTTATAGGACGCAAAAATGGGACTAATAATCAGCATCCTTTCTAGCACGAATTTCCTTCAGTGGATTGGAGAGAACATGCCTACCTCCAACGTTAGTATTTGGCTTAAAGATATCTGAAACTAAATTTAAATTACATTGGAAATCAATCCTTTCAAACAAACCCATGCTTAAGTCTTCTCTTCGAGAACGCAACGATTCCCAATTTAGAGAATGTAGCATCTCGGTCACACTAGCGGTCCTTTGGTAATTACCTAAACAAATCTAGTGCTCTACGTTGTATCATTTCAATGGGCTGAATATTGGTTATCTTGTATGGATTCCAAACTGGAGCACAGTATTTTAGAAAAGGGCCTCACCAACGTTTTATAGCATGTGTTTCTTTAACTATGGAAGGGCAATTCCTAAATATTCTTTGAACAAATCTAATTCTATGGGTTGCTTCAACTACCATCTTAGTGATATGCTCATTCCACAGAAATGGGTTGGTAATGTGGATGCCGTACTTTACAGAGTACTCAACATTTAAAGGAACCTCGGCGCTAATCTACGAGAGATGAACCACGCCATGATCAACGGTGGCCCTTACGCAAGCGCTGCGCGCTTTGCAACCAGACGATGTGTCTCTTTCCCCCTCAAACTATGGGAGCCACCGTTGATCATGGCGTGGTTCATCTCTCGTACATTAGCGCCTGAACCTCACCCAGATTGTAATTAGGAAATTGTGCAGTTTATCATGAAAATTTTTTAAATGGTCTTCACCAGAATTTACCGTTAATCTAGGTGAAGTACGGTACTGGGTATTAATGTTTCTGTGCTCAGCCAAGGAAAAAGTTTTCGAAAATTTAAAACTTATAAAATAAGAACATTACGAGAGAATTGCTTAGACAAATCAAGTTCTGTTCAAGCTGTAATCAGCTTTGGGTTAGTAATTAAACCCTAATCCAAAAAACCTGTAAATAAGTTACACATTGGAACCGCCACTTGTATACGGTACTGTAAACAGTAAAAACAAATGTTAGACACGTGAATAAACTTTACATATTTGGAACATTTCGTAGAATACCTTTATTCTTTTATTGTCCACTGTGACTTCCTTCATAGCAAAATCCACTCCAATTGTATTCCCATGGCGTTCGACGTAAGTTCCAGCTTTGAATCGTTGCACCACGCATGTCTTTCCCACGCTACAGTCGCCAATTACAACCACTTTGAATAAATAATCATAAACGTCGTCATTACATATAGGCGACATTGTGCTAGGGCTCACATAGGATTTCTCCCGAAACTTTTTAAAACGTTACTATCTCTTAAAATCAAAAACTTCACTCATTAGGAATTTGACTAAATTCAGATAAAAGAAACCAACACAAACGTCAAACATGAATGATAGTAATAGCAACGATTACGGTGGCGCATAGCGACCATGTGTATCCATACTTTCGACAATCTTTTTAGATAATTCATTACATTATTCTAATATAATCGAGATAATTTCAACGTTATTTAAAACAGTGACTATTTTTTTTTGTGGAAAACGTGTAATGCACAATTGCTTAAACCAGAATTCAATAAGGCAATAGGGCAAATTTTTGTTCAAGTTTCAATAATTAGCAAAAAAATTCTGCAGAAAATTCGAATTCTTTTGCAGTTTATTTGCAGTTTTAAATTTACTGCAGAGAAAAACGTTTCTGAACATTTATGATACAAAAACCTGCATAATTTGTGCAGTTTTTGTGTAGAAAACATGCCAGTTATTCTTCTACAGTTTTTCTGCACTTTTTATAATACAGCTAGGCTAGCTATTTATGCAATTTGACTACATTTTCTTATAATACAGTATTTATATAGATTTTCTGCATTCTTTCTGCAGCTTTTCTGGTCACCAGAATTTGAAAAAAATGCAGAAATACTTTTTGAAAATACATAAAACTGTAGAAAGAAAACATGCACCTTTTCTGCACAAAAGCTACACAAATTATGTAGGCTTTTGTTTAATAAATTAACGTTCAGAAACGTAAATTAAATTACAGTTTTTATGCAGTTTAAGACTGCAAATAAAATGCAGAAAACATCAAATTTGAAATTTTCTGCAGAATTTTTTTGCTTGGCCGGTATACAGTCTAATTACCCAATGAAAAAAATACTTTAATGAAACTGCAGTTTTTCTGGGTACTTATGAAACAACTCCTTACATAATTTCTGCAGTTTTTCTGTAAAAAACGTGCAAGTTTTTTTTTCTACAGAAAAATGGAGAAAAAGTGCATGTTTTAAAAAAGTTTTTTGTCATTTTTCTGCAATTTTTTTCTGCATTTTTTTTACATTCTAGCGAACAGAAAAACTGCAAAAAGAATGCAGGAAAATAACTAAAATACTGTATAAAAAATGCAGTTCTTCTGCATTTTTCAGTAGAAAAAGAAACTTGCACGTTTTACAGAAAAACTGCAGAAATTATGCAAGGCTTTGTTTCATAAGTACACAAAAAAAACTGCAGTTTTTTCGCAGTTATTTTCGAAAAAAACTACAGTTTAATTGAAGTCATTTTTTCATTGGGTATATAGGCCTACAATTTGCATGAGCAATCATTTCGAAATCATTCGAAAAGTACTAAAGTAGAGATTATTATTTATCAAATAGAATAATTTGTTGTTATTAATTGAGCGTCCATATGCCAGACCTAAATCCATAATTATAATTTTTTGATATCGGTACAAGCACATAACACGTAAATTATCGAGTAAAAATATTAACTTTACTTTAAAATAAGTTGATCTAAACTACCGAATATTTTAGTTTATATGAGCCACCGTAGTCAACCTTGGAACTATATTTACCTTGCATACAGCGCCGCCACACTTGTTTGTCGTCCCAATTTCAGGGCTTTTCGCTGCACATGTTTGTAACTGTAGTGCAGTATTAAACTGTGCTTCAAGAACTTCCTGGTTTATATTCCTGCATCTTGACTGTCTCTGGAATTCTTCCTCGTTTGTAAGGTAAGATTCAATTATATTTTATCGATAAAAACAAGAAAGACGTTGCGTTTGCACATTTAATTTTCCTCAAGAGCAGAATCCAGGAGAAAATTGCGCAATATTTAAGTAACGTTAGAACTGTGGTAAAAACGTCCTTGAGGACCTTGACCATGAGATAATGCAAACGACATCATATAGTATCGTGCTTTCATGGCTTGATTTTGAATGTTGATGAGTGCTGATATACCAGTAATTGATTCCATCGTTTGCCGTTTAAAGGGACAGTCCCACTTTGTGACAAATGAGTCATAAAAATTAAGATTATTAAGAATAATGAAGAAGGGCAGTCTTATTAATAATTATTGCTGTTCACCTACCGTAATTCGCCATGTTTCCAAAAAAAAAAAATGATGAGCGCCATTTTTGTAATAGTCCCCCACGGCCCCACCCAGGCAGAATGGCGCTGCGTGCAAAAGAAGGGGGGTGGGTTCAAGTTGGCTTCACTTTATTGCTATGGAATAGTTATGCGCATTCTCAGTTACACAAAAACTTGTACACCATATAAGGTTTATTACTAGAGGGTGCCATGTGCAATTGACCAAATGACTTCCAACATGGCTACTACTGTAGGCCCCCCCTATCAACATCTCAACCATCGAGTTTCGTACACATTGGCATGTTTCAAAATTATTGACTATTGAATGGTAATTAGAAATTAAATTTCAATTTCTATGCTGTTTTTGTCTCTCTTAGTCTTTCTTGCAAAAAATGCTTGAGGTAAGGTGGGAGTGTCCCTTTAATGGAAATAATGTTTTTGTTATAATTTTGCCAAATAGGTCCTATGTAAATTGTTCATGAGAGTTTTTCAAGAATAAGACTGACCACGATTTTACGTTAAAATTATTAGAGCTTTTAGTTTAATTATTAAGTTTTACTTTTATTTATTATAAAACTGTGGGTCCGAACTCTATTTTGAGTTTGTTTTATGTTCCCAAAGGAAAGCTGCTTAATATTAGAAGGTTTGCGCAAATTTCGGATGACATTTTTTGCTCACGAAATTGAATGAAAAACGAAATACTACAAATCATTTCGTTATTGACAATTCTTTTTCAAAGGTGTCGTCCCGACATTTTTTATTTATGTCGTGATGGTCGAAATACATTTAAACGACAGTTAGTATAATTACGCGCATGCGCAGTGGCTAAGTTCAAGGCTTTAACCATTAACATTTAATGGTCGATGTTATTTTATTTCGTTTCGTTTTTGATCAATTGCGTAATGTCCGGGCGCAAACCATGTGACGAAATGTTAAAAACGAAACAACAGAAAAACCAAACATTAAAAAATACTTGGTTTTTCTCTTATTTCGTGATTTTTTTCCGAAATTTGCGCAAACCCTCTATTGCGTAATGTCCGGGTGCAATCCATGCGACGAAATGTTAAAAACGAAACAACAGAAAAACCAAACATTAAAAAATATTCGGTTTTTCTCTTATTTCGTGCTTTTTTTCCGAAATTTGCGCAAACCCTCTGTTATGCTTCGCCACACGGCAAAGTGACTGAAAAAGTAATGACTACTTGTATTTTTCAACCATTTGAAACATGCCGAAGATTAGCGACTATAAAGTTTAAAGTTAAAAGTAGGCAAAGAAAGGCCACGTGTTTGTTCAACAGATTTCGTGCACCATACAACAGACGAACTTTTAAATGTGCATGGCTCGACACCATCAGTGCTGACTGTTGCAGATTACTGAAGAAAGGTAGTGTATATTCTTGCATTTGTATTGTAGTCATCGTATGGCGAATAATTCAAGGATTAGAGTGCGGTATTAAATGTTAGGTGTAGATATAGACTAAATATATGAAGCCAAGCTAAGATGGGAAAGATCGACCCAATTAAGTGTGTAACCTGGGTATAGCACAATCAAGCACAATAGGTTTTGGCCCCACGCTAGGGGGTATAAGGTTGCCTTTCGTGTAAAATTATTACCCTGTACTAGCCCTCCTGTACATAAGGGCTGGCCTACAGTTTTATGTACATACGCTCGTACAGCGAGGAAAAAATTTACACGAAATGAAAACCCCAAGGTTGAGGGCGCAGTCCCAAGCAAAGCCAGGGACTTTGTTCTTTTAACAATGGGTTAAGCATTTGTGGCAATTTTATAACCCAGACTTCATCCTTTGTGTACAACGAGGGAAATGGTAAACGATATTCTCATGTAACTGATAATGTCATAATTATAAATGCTTTGCTAACTGGGTTTTGCAATGCTACGTTTCCAAAGTAGCCATAAATTACGCGTATCACCTCCACACATCAAAGCATCCCACAAAAAACATTCAGTGGTACAAAAGTTAAGCCAAGTCTATAAATTCAAAGAAACATGAAAATAAATTTGGACCCCGTCACGTACGTTTTGATTTTGAACGCTCATCTAATATGACCGTACTTTGTTTTTCAAACCATATTAACATTTTTAACATTAATTTTAATTCATTATTGACCTCTCTGTCGCTTGTCATTCACTCATTCATTCATGGATTTTTAGGAATCTGTAGTCCATGGACAATTATACCCCAATGGTGGTATAACAGTCAAGCAATAAACCACCCGCCCTTTCCAGCATTATGTAATAGATGATTTTCACACTACTATTATGCCTCCTGGTAGTATCGGTGACAACTGAAGTTAGTGGTCTGCCATAGGGGGCGGTACTGTTCTGAGCATAGTTAAGTGATAGTACAATAATCCCCATGCCCCCTGGTAGTATCTGTGACAACTGAAGTTAGGGGTCTGGGCCAGGTTCTGAGCATGCTCAGTTGGAATGTGAAAGTTGTGTATTAATGGACAGCCCCGCTGAAGGCTTTGAAGTCAGAAAAATACTTGGCAGTATAATAGGCCTAGCCAAATTTAATTTCAATTTTTTTCAATATAGACTTGTTGGGATTTTGTACTATGCAGTGTCTTTTTGTGGGATTTCAATACTTTTTGGAGAGATTTCTAAGGGACCTATCAAGTATTATGCAATGTTAAGGACGGGGATGGGGGGAAATTGGAGAGGGAGTACATCAGGATCTGATGAGGGAAGGGGGGGGGGGGTCTTATAGTTTAGTTACAGGCCAAATGAAAAAAGTTTTCTTCATGTAATGTTGAAATCTCAAAAAATCTCACTTTGAATTATGAAAATAAAAAAAAAATACTGCTATAACCTAGAGCTGGAAAAACTGCAGTTTTATGTGCATCAGGAGAACTGTAATTTTACCAAGGTTTTTTCTCATGTATCTGCAGTTTTTTGTGGTATGACCCTTTTCCTGCAGAGTGATAGGCTATTTAAAAATGTGAACTTTGACTATAAAGTTTTAAAGTACAGGGTTTGTAATGTTTAGAATTCTGTACCATTTTTACTTTAGGCCTGTACACATTCGTAAGGGTTAACCAAAATGGGGGTGTATTTATAATGATGTATTATAATGGCAAGTAAATTTTACAAATAAAAAAAAGTTATGTTCTTCTATGCAGTAGAGTTCTTGGAAAAATGCAAACATTGTTTTGTTTCTAAGAAGTTTGGGTAGAAAAGCCTTCATGAAATGATTTGCTACATATTGCTGAGAATTAGCAAAAATTGAATGTCCCATGCATAATGCAAAACTAGGCCAATACTTAATATTAACACTATTCATTTAGAGTGCTTGACCCGTGCCTAGGACCGCCATTCTGTCTTGGATTTATTGGAAAATAATGGGGCAAAATTTTTAATTAAAAGTTTCTTACCTTCATACCAATCTAAAACAACATAGAAAGTTTGATAGATATTCATTAAACTGTTTTCCTTTAAAAATAAAATATTTCCAAGTGAGAAAAATGACATGTGGAAAAATTTCCCTCAAGTCATGCTATTCAATCCTATCCAATTCAAGTGAAATTATTTGTTCACGTCAAAAGTATGGATAGATTTTTCTTAAACTTTCTGAGAATTTGTAAGTCGATCTTCTGAATTAAATAAAAAATTGACTATATTTCGGCTCAATAAATGCAACAGAGAAGTGCATTCCTTTCAAGAATAGCTTTCCTGCGAGACCAATCAAGTGTTTATTTTCGATAAATTTCCATAAATAGCACTTGGTCAAACAAGTCATTAAGGTCGAGTACATGCAGTTAATGCCGAATCAGCATTCAAAATTTAAATTGGTCTTGACAGGCAGAAATGTTATTTTTTTCCAATTTTTAAATAGTGTCCACCCCTTGAGGTACTTTCCCTGCAGAATACGCAAGCATTGCCAAACACGTTGAACATAGTGTAACCACAGGATTCGTGAGTAACTAAAGAGCCAGACTTTAGGTTATTTTCCAATTCAATGAGTTTTTAAAATGTTCATAATTTTATTAAATTGCAACCATTTGGATGACAATTCATGACAATTCATTAAATAACGTATACATGAAATAGAATATATTTATTCAATAATGCAGATTACGGTACTCCAGTTCACTGAATTGACCCTGGTTATAGGCTTGGTGTATAGTTTTAGAAGCATAAATACCCCAAGTAACACAAAATTGTTGGGCCAACGTTAAAAAAACGTTGGCATGCCAACCATGCTTTCGTTGGCCCTACGT
>JAQIXP010005172.1:0-10701 GCA_034700285.1 Proteroiulus fuscus | reverse complement strand
AGAATGTGAAGATTTTCACACCAGTTCTCAACAGAGTAGTTCTCACTGGAGTTGAAATGGAGCAACTGTAGCAGTTGGTTTACTATCTGTTGACGATTTGTTCAGTCTGGCAAACAGATGATCATTAGCACACCTTTCAGTGTGAATTGGATTGCCGAGGTACTGCACAAGTTATAATATTCCGGTTAGCTTCTCTGTGCAGGAATTAAACAGATCTTCTATTGCTTTCTGTGTTGGATGTTGCACAGTTAACTTGCAAAAGTTGTTAGGGATTTTTTCTTTCAGCAGATGATTCCTTGAAACTATTGTAGGTTAGCAATATTTTAAATATAAGTTTATCAATATTATGTTTACTACTCATTATTTTTCAACACTAACATGGTTGGAGTTATTTAGTTATGTTCATACAGTTGAACATCCCCAATTTTCTTAATCATGGTTCCATGCGTAATCATGCCATTTTACTTTGACTTATTCATGCTTAACACACATGACACTACAAAGATTCCAATAACTATTACCACACATGATATAATGATTACATAAATATTTCTTCCAATATTTCCAAAAGCATTTTCAAATAATTTTCGTAAAGGAGAATAGGTCTCATGGGGCATATCCTGCATCCGAAGAATAATAACTTTTATTGGACCCTGATAAAACAACAGATGGATCCTCTAAACAAATATCAAGTAATTCACAAGCTTCATTAGCTCATGATTGTAAACATATTTTATCATATATGCACTTCATGTCACTCTTCTGAATATTGGTGCACATGGTTTTCCCCCGTGCGAACGTGTGATGCAAATGGGACGTCCAAGTTGCATTTTTGGTCCACTTTTCATTTTGTTTAATTTTGGTTTTTCTTAATTTTATGTTGATTTTTATTTCTTTTAATATTTACCCCTTTTATGGGAAGGGGAGATGTGCACCGATGCAACCTTGTATCATGCACACTGTCACTTGCACTGACCTTGGCCTTGGTCAGTGCATCCAATGTGCACAGTACAAGGTGCACCATAAGTGCAAATCACATTATGTTCATGCATTTACAGCATGAACTGTCATGGAGATTAGTTCTAACTTCTGTAAGTGCAAAACTTATAATATGTAGACCTATGCCGAATCTTAATATTAAGGAATTGTTTACTGTATATTTTAATTAGCTTAAATGTTAAAATTATTGTTATGTGATGATGGCAGGGAGTGCAACCAGGATTTACAAATGGGGGAGGGTTTGCAGGATTTCTCTCAGAGGATTTTAGCAATTATTTTTAAAAAGGCAGAGCTATCATAAGCAAAATGTTGGTCATGGGGAGCAGAGGGAGGTTAAAACAACCTTCACTGCAGGTGCTTGGATAATGGCTACCTTGGTATACAAAGCTCTAGTAAGAGCATTAGGGAGTGCCAAAGCATGAACTTTTTGCACCCTTAAAGGTCTTTGCTGACCATGCCTGTTGGCTTAAATCCACTACTGAGTATATGATTACTTGAAAATTGATAACTGCAATAAAATTATGTAAGTATATACAGAACTAGAGTAAGATATCAATACCCCAGCATGCCTTGCCAAGTCCAGCATTGGTTGCAACTTTTTGGATTTTCATAGTCCTGAAACATATTTCAACACTGCACTGGTGTTATCATAATTATTAGCATACCAACATGAGTCTCAAGTGCCTAAGTTTTCAATACTAACACCAACAAAACCTAGCTTTATCAATGTTGGAATTTTATTTAAGTTTTTATACACTTGGGCAATGATTCATATACTCGTATTTCTGGATGCAACTTCAATATGTAATGCAGGTACTTGTTTCATGACTAGCATAATTCAATGCAATTGAGACATCAATTTATTGGATATTTCTGAATTAAATGAAACTTCCTCCCCTGGCATGTATCCACCTTTGTCAATAGTCAAAGTGGCAGAAATTTTACCCGAAGAGATACAGCAACAATAGTCACAACAAAAATGGAGATTTTTACTGCAAAAATGCTTGTTAATTCCTGAGAAAATGTAATCCAATTGTTTTGGGGAATAAGCAATAGAAAATTTGATTTGTCAGAAAAACTTACATATGCAGTGGGAGGCAGTGGTACCAATGCATGTACGGTGAATTTATCAGATTTCTTCACATTTTGATGAAAATCTCAACAGTAGCCTTTGCCTTGTAAGTCACTTTTCCATCCACTTCTTTGAAGGATTCTGGCAAATCCTTTGAGAGAATGTATGAGGATTCTCCTGCATTGAAAGTTTCTTGCTGATCTGCAAAAAGAAAATGAATATTTTGTATTGTCAGTTATTTTTCATATTTTAGTAATGATTATAAGATACAGTATGTTTAGAACTTTAAGGAAAACAAAAAATGATTTAAATGTAAAATTCAAAACAAACTTATTGGTACAAGTGTCATTGGTGCCAATGCACTTGCAAGAGAGATGCTTAAAGCACCTACAATATTTCAGCCAAAGCAGTTATTTTTGGTATTTCTATGAACGTTTTTTGATTTTGAGCACCCACAATCCCCAACACAAGTTGGCAACGATGCAAGTGGTTATTATATGTACGAGAGTTGGAGGATCATTGTTCATCAAAATTTCAATGTGCAAATGCGTTTAGTAAAATTTCATTTGCATTTAACAGAAATAATCATGAACGGTATGTAAAAGTGCACGTCTGGGGCACAAAAGCGAGAACTTCACCAACTTCAAGCTAAAATAAAAATAAATACAATATTAGAATCAGATAAAACACTTTTGCACACATTTATAATTATTAAAAAAAATGCACTAAAAATTTGAATTAATACCAGCATTTTTATGAACTAAATCATATCATGATTTAATTAATTTCATTTTCTTTTTAAATCACTGATTTAAATTGTTCTGGGGTGGCTACCAGGACAAAAACAACTCTGATCTTTAGATTTGTGTATGTTAGCATATTATTTATAACGATTACCAGGTACTTTTGTATTTTCTATTAGTTAGAATCTTGGAATGGAGCAAAGAGTAAGGCTAGCATTTTCTAATTTGAATTTCTATTTAAATATAAGTATAAAAATTCATTTATACATATTTAATTATTTCAACTTGGCAAAAGCTAATGTGGGTATTAATTATTCAAGTTTAATATGTATTTTGAATCCACTTCCAAATAGTTGTCCAAGGTTGTAATCTTGCAAGTTCCCAAATTCGTTGGAGGAATTTCCAGAACTTGCAGTGCAACAGGCCATGTCAACTTTCAGCCAGCTGGAATGATATTGTTGCCGGAATGTGTGACAATATCAGTAGTTGATTTATCAGTTTTGTTTTCTGAGGATATATATACGACAAGCTGCAAGATTCACAAAAAATTCATATTATCTCTGTTTAGAGTTATTAAAATATTTGTTACAAATTGTGTACAGTAATTAACATGCCTGTTTCATTGAAAGTTTAATGTTTTCCAATCTTGAAGTCGACTTGGAGATTTCGGCATTAAATAAAATTGATTGGCCAGGAATGTATTCCCCTTTGTCAATTGTCATTGTTCCTATAATATTGCCAGTTGTGAAGCAACAGCAAAAATCAATGCAAAATGGCAAGTACATATCAGTATGATAACCTACAAATGTGTCATTTGGTAATGGAACCATTGCATGGACAATAAAAGGTCTGCACGCATCTGATGACTCTTTTTCTGAGGATTTTACACTAGCATTGCAGTTGTATTTTAATTCTCCATTTATTCCTTTAAATGTTTCAGGCAAATTGGCTGGAAGCTTAATTGAGAATGGATAATAGTGTTCTCCACCTGCAAATGTTTCAGCCTGAGCTACTTGAAAATAAATTAACTCAATTGAATTAAGGATATAAGCAATTTAATAACTTCTTTACGACAAAGCCAAAATTGTATTCACTTGGCTGCAATAGCACAATCTCTTGATCGATATACTTGTTAAGAGTTTTCCTACCGTTACCTGAATAGATTAAGCGGGGGTCTTAACTATTATTTATAACGTAGAGCCCTCTCACACTTTGAGATTTGGCTAGGCCCTTGAACCCAGGCTTATTTGCTGGTCAAAATTCTTTTAGAGCTATACATTTGGGAAAATACTCCACAACAAGAATTGAATAAAAATTGAGTTTTAATTACAACAAAACACACGGATATACATTTATCGACGAAAATTTGGAACAAAATACAAATTGCTAATGAAAAGTTCTTTCACCGGCAAAACTGAACAGGGCATATTTTTACATACACACAGATATTCGTGGCTCCTTCCAAATACAAACAAAAACTAATATATTTGGGAATTTAATACATTTTTCAATCTTATAATTACTAAAAATTTACATGAAAATTTCAAGGCATTCAACGCTTTGTCTGAAAAATATCCTGGATTTTTATCCAAAGAATATTCACAAATCAGTGGCTTTTCCCTATACATCTGAGATAGAAATTTTTCTCAAATGTTATCAAAACCAAAACATACATTCTTCAGTGGCTTTTTCAAATACAATAAAATTATGAATTTCACTCATATTCCTAGCTCTTTTTTATTAATTTTTTCTAAATATCCCAATCATTCCTCCATTGAATTCCTTAGGTCCCATGCATATATTTTAGCCTAACATATCAAAACTAAACATGAAATAAAATACTTTCTCTTATCTTGTTTGATTCCTCCGATTGCAGTCATCTAATAGTTTCCCCACAATTATTTATCCATCTTTTTGCAGCACTTTTGTTTCTTTTCGCAAAAGCACAAAACTTCTCAACTTTTTCTTGGTCCAAATCACAAAATGCACAACTTTAATTTAAAATAATATTTTTTTACGTTCTTCTCCACCCCGACAAGGGCTCTTGCAACTACACTGTTTTGGGCCAGAGTCTGGTCTTCCATCGTTGCAGGACCTTTTATACCCCACAGGCCCCTCCTAACTCCTTTGGGTCTTAACAAATAAAATTAAATGGGCATCTACCAAACTCACAGAATTCCTAGCACGGCCGCCATTTTCTCAGAATAAATTTATAGCTTTTTAATGTATTTTTTAATTACTTTGTTTTGATTCTCGAACTTGATTAATTGCTTAATGCTGAAATATAGGAAAAACTAACAACTGTCAAAAATGTTTATTTCGCACGTGCATGCAAATTCCGGCAATTCCACCCCCTCCAAAACTGACTTTTGGGTGGTCAACTGACCATTGGTCATCATCACAATTGACCATGGCCAATCACGTCAAGTTGGAACTGTCACTCAAACTAGGGTTACGCCCCAGAGGTGACTTAAGTTTTGTTTCGCGATTCTCTCACTAGGGCAATTTTGAAAAATAAATGGAGGCAAATTCAAATTCAATCAAAATCTTCTATTACAGATATCTCAGGAACTGATCATCGGATTCTCTTACCGATTGCTATGTGGGACTCAGGACATCACCAACTATCAAGATCAGCAGGTAAGAACACTTTATTTCATTCCTTACAATATTACTCAAATTAACTACGTCTGATCTAAGTGTAGCCGTTGTCTTGGGTGCACATCGACATCCCAACTTCTTTTCTCGATGTTAATGTAGGAAATGTTCTTTCAAAAAATCACTGCACATCTTAATGCATCTTTGGCAGTTAAAAAATTCTGCTTTTGCCAACAAATTAGTTTTTGGGTTCAAAAACGTTTAGATATCTCAAAAATTAAAACATGGAATCAACATCAAATAAGACTACACTCCATTCATATGTTTTAAATTAATTCTACAAATTTTTCCCGATTCGGATCAGTTCTTTCCATGGGGTGAAAATTACACTTTCTCAATTTTGAATTTAAAATTTAAAAAAAATATTCTATTCTTTTTCTTTATCTCTTTTAAGCCTAAAAATAAAATTTCTTTGAAATCTGACAATATATTCCGAAGTTGTCGGCCATATTGGATTTCTTCAATTTTAAAGATAAACAGATGGGACCACCTCAAACACTCTTAAAATAATTCCCTGATCTTAAATTACCAAATCTTATAAAAATCCGAAAACATTTTCCGAAAAAGACGCCATCTTGAAATTCTAGTTTCTTGATATCTCAAGTAATAATAAAGTTAGGGCTACAAAAATTTTACTGGACCTTCATATAGGTGTTTGACACATACATAAAATCAGGCTTCACATTTCAAAAACAATTGCGTAAATAGCACCAAGTTCAAAAAATTGACTTCCTCAATTTGCATAATTAACATTCAAAACCTATCTAGATCTTAATTTGACACTTGCCTGATACTAAATATAAAATTTTATAGAAATCCGAAAACTTTGGCAAAAAGCCGCCATCTTGGAATTTCTTTTTTGCTGTAACTCAGTGAATTCTTAACTTTTAACCTTGAAATTCACTGGGGACCTTCAAAATAGTAATATACAATAACAAAAATTTAGTTTCCTCAATTGCTCAACAGGGGTGCTGTTGGCGCTAAATTTAAACTTCAAAATTCCACTTTTGCTACTTAATCAATATATCCAATAAAATTACATTAACATATGACATACACAGCACTGGCCTCCACTTTTTTTGTTACCTTCATTTCAACAGTAACATACTTCTCGATATTAGAGTACTTTAACAATACAGGGTACTTTGCGAATCCTTCGTTTTTAATCCATTCTGTGTCACATTTTCCTTCTAACTGAATTTTAACTTCTGAAATGATACACACAAGCATATATACGTAGGTGTGACTTTCAAACATTTGATACATTTTTAATCAGTCATTGAAAGTCAATGAGAACTACTAATAGGCCCTATGCAATATCTGCAATACCAGTATTGTTGGAGGTGTTAGAATCATGGTACCTTATTTGGTCAAATGTTTATATTGGAACAAATTCTCTAAATATTTAGAAATAATAAAACCAAAATATTGGTTTGCATTAGCAAATGTATTGGTAATTGTTAAATTGCCTATACCGTAATACAAGTTCTTACTGATTTCAATCACAACTAATTTCATATTCTGTTAAGCTATTGTTCAGGATCACTGCGGCATGTAGATCGATGATCCAATGCATAACTTCACATTGATTGATTAGAATCAGCATTATTCATGTGATAATATAATCACATAAAAAACTTCTTGCAAATACTATAGTACTTAATATAAAAATCATTTCCCTCACAGTTACACAAGTATATTATTTCTATTTTTTTTTGATAATAATTGAGTTGTAAGTTTCAGATTTATATATTGTTCGATACTTCTGGTTTTCCACAGGATGAGTGGGAGGTAACAACAAGTATGCTTAATTCAATAAGGATCAATTCTGGCATTTATTTTAACAATGCTAGCTCGTTTCTATGGTTTCCATGTCTGCCAAAACATGGTTTGTAACGGCAGTTATATTAAAAGACTCACTTAAGTTCAATTTACAAAATAAAATATTAGAGATAAAAATTAGGCAAATGCTTGTAGCTAGCTTTTATTAGAGGAAGGGAGAGGGAAGTCATTTTTATGTAAACGTAGTACGTAGAGTAGACCTATATTATTTTTTATATAGACATGCTATAACCACTCCAAATAACAACTATAATTCAGCATTAAATAAAATTCATTATCAGGAACACTACAATGTTAACGTTGAATTTACTTCTGTTCTGTCTAAGTCATAAATTATAATTTTACTGTAGTTATGTTTCAATCATTTACTAAATAACTAGTTTCGAATAATTACACTGCAGTAAATCTCCACCATTTATGCTGAATATATATTTTCTTTTTCATGGAAAACAGTTCAATATTTTCCTTTATCAATTCCTACACTTGAATTGCTGAGATTTTGTTAATATTGGTACTAGTAACAACGTTACAATATTCCAGTACAGTTACTGCAAAATGTGCCATACCAGTTATTGTTATAGGCCATTCATATCTGGCTACAATTCTTCCACTGAATATTTCTCCTGCATAGTAAACACCACTGGGTTTGTCAAAAACAATAATTGCAACAATTGGTGCCATAATTTATTGTGAAAGTCATTATTTTAAGTATGATGGAATATGGTATGCACTAAAAGCCATAGATCGAAATCTAAATAGTGTTTTTATAGTATCTGGGATATTTAGTTAACTGGCTATCAGCTGTGAAGCTTTGGGAGTTTTAGTGTCACGTGGCGAAAGTACGGCTGCTAATAGGCTGAATGTAACAGACCATGTCAGTCAGCCAATCAGCAGTTGTGTTTGTGTTAAGTGTAAATAAACTCACAAATTCCATATTTGTTAACTTTATTTAACAGAACAGTCAAGGTTGTTTGTTTCATGCAACTGTATTTGCTGGTACCCCATTTTACAAAAGAAACCAATATTCTGGAAAAGAAGGTGCATTTAATTATTGGTATTATTGATAGTTGTAGGCATGAATGGCTCCGGGGTCCCCTGCTCACCCTATCCCATTAAAGATGTGCCTGGTTTTAGATGACATATTTTTGCCATAGATTAGTTAGTTAGTCCTGCACCGGATGCCTTATTTGCCAACATTATGATTGAAAATGAATGTTTTTCTCACTTTCTATAAAATCAATAGAATAATCTTCCTAAAAAATAGTTCAAATGGCATATCACGATATCCTGATCGTAGGGTACTGAGTTGAATTGAATTTATGCAATTTTAAAACTGTAGGCCTACTTTCAAAAATCCAACAAGGTGTGAATATTGTGCATATTTTAAGGTGTAATTTATTATTATGTAAAAAGCATCTAAAAGCATTAATATCTGAGGAATGCAAATTTATGTAAATATAAGACAACTGTGGTAACTGTGGTGTTAAAGACATTAGCTATAAGATCGGCTATGAATGAAGTAATCAACAATTTAAATGGACCTTTATTAATTAAAGCAAGAGAAATTATTGGTTACAATGCTAAAGATGCCATAGTTAAAAATGCAGAAAATCCTAAAAATTGTCATTAAAATTACTGATGAAATCAACTAGTAATATTGTTAGCTTATTACAATCCTAGGGGTTGGTTTACGATAACCCCAGGGTAATTTATGGCTTAACATTATTTATTTAGCAGTTTAAAAATTGTGATGGTCCTACAGAAAATCTTCAGTATTGGATAAATGCACTTTACCAATGTCTGGCACTTAAGTTTCAATATAAGTAGTCAAAGATTAACAGCTGTAATAAAATTTGCATAGGCCTATACAATTCTCCTAGCAAACTTCTATATATATTTTATGAAAATACGGCCTATTTTGACTCGAATCAGGTTAAATATAAAAATGCGCAAAGGGCAAAAAAAGTAAGTTGTTATGAAGGAGCATTGTTGTTTTGAGAAATTTAAAATCTTAAAAGGTAATCTGTTCTTTATTACTTAAATTTAAGTGACAAGAACTTAACTGTACTTAGCCTAATCATGTAAAAAAAATTAAGGTAAAAGTAATATTAGGCCTATCAGTTTTTCCAACAGTAGTTCTGATTTCTGCAAACTTGAAAGACTCCAATATATATTTAAATCTTTGGAGCATATGCTGACGGATCAAACACTGGTTTAAATGCAGTTGGCTGCTTGGTAATCGCTGGTGGGCAGGAGGGAGAAAACTTCTGCAAGTTGTTGTGGGGATGAATATCCACCAGGGGTTGGTTGTGCTGGAGGATATCCTGGTTGATAAGGCTGAGATGGTGGATACTGTGTTTGAAAATTAGGTTGAGCTACAGGGTAACCTGGCTGAGGTGCCGGGTAGCCTGCCTGTGGGGCCAGGTAGCCCAGTTGAGGGGTCGGGTAGCCCGGTTGTGGTGCCAAGTAACCTGACTGAGGCACTGGATAACCCGACTGAGTTTGTTTGTGGTGCAAATCCAGGCTGAAATGTCTGAGGCAGAGGGTTCATTGTAGATTGGGGTACAGAGCCAATCATGAATGGTAAACGAAAGTGCACATCAGGAGCACAACAGCCGGAGTTCTCACCAATGCCAATCTAAATATAAAAATATAAACGTGAAAATTTAGAACCGACACTGATGCATAAATTTAGAAATTTCTAGTTAACAGGTGTATTTATCCTGTTAACAATTTGTAAAAAATATTAATTTATTGACAAAATATGGCCATGTTGAAACTAAAAATTTAGAAATTGTCAACTTGCAATCAGGGTGTAACAAATCTTGGACATCCATTGCAAAAATGTATTCTATTTTTTATTTTTTTTAAAAATCTAAATTATTCAGCCCAAAAATCATATTTTTTTTTGCCAAATTAATTAAAAACAAATGTAATTAATGTTAAAATTAAGAAAACATTAATGTAATGTTTTTCTTTTTTTTATTCTAGATTATTTGGCCCTAAACTCATTTATTGCATGGAAATTTATGAAAACTTCAGATTGTTCTCATCGAAATCTAGCTTTCGGTTTAAAAATCATGATTTGAAAATCACAATTATGGCAAAATTTGGACTTCTAAATTCAAGATTCTATAACATTTGGATTTTTAATCTAAAAATAAAAGATTCCAAAATCATAAGTTTGACAAAGTCATGATTTCTAAAATAACAATTTCAATTAAATGATAATTTTGATTTCAATTTGGAGGTGGTTTAATTAACCTAGATAATTTTGAAAGTATTACATCACGAGTAACATGTTTTCACATACCTCTAAGTGGTATTCTATAGTAATAATTTTGCACATTCCCAAATTCGTTGGAGGAGTTCCAAGTGGAAGGGCCA
>JAQIXP010005171.1:0-10703 GCA_034700285.1 Proteroiulus fuscus | reverse complement strand
GCGCCTACTGTGCATTTTGGAAACGTCGTGATTCCTTCCAAATGAAAACTTTTCTGCAATTTTTATTGGCACAGCCAGTCATATCTAGTAAGTGTGTACTGTTTGAAATTAACTTGTTTCAAAGTGAGACTGTCCCTTTAAAATAATTATTTTAAAATCCGCCTCTTTTTGGAAGCCATTTTGTTTTTTACTAATGGTTTAAAACCCTATATATTCATTTTGACTTAAGCCCGGTCAATGGACTAGTCTATGGTTTATGGTATTTTATTTGATAAATAATGTCCTCTAGTTTACCCTACAAGGGATTTTTATTGGGAGAAATTAGCGGAAGTATTTTTTAAAGGGAAAGTCCCACTTTGAAAGAAAGTGGTTGTAAGAAGAGCATGAAAAATTATGATATGCATGGAAATTGCAATTCGATTTGAGCATACCAATCATTAAATAAAATGTCCCGAATGCATAGCTTTGGTTGAAAGTGTAAAGCTCAAATAGGCCCCATTTTACTGACAGTATGTGGTGTCCTCTACTGGATAAAAGGCATATCTCTCATAAAACACGTACACACGCATGTCCTAGAGGGCGCCACCAACTTTATTCCTTAGTTTTTTATTTAAAAATTTTTGGAAAAAAAATAACGAATAGTCCTAACTTATTTTAAAAAAGGGTTTCATCAGTTTGTAGACATGGGATAGAGGTACAAGATGCATTTTATTCCACGTTTTTAAGTTGAAAATTAAATGAGGAGATGCATTATTAATTTTCCTTAAGACTCCAATAATGCAGCAAAATTTTTGGCGCCATCTTTTCGATAAAATTAGTACTTTTGCCAGGGGACGCCTGACCTTAATCTATGAAGTTATGGTACAGCAGAATTCAATGGAAAACATGTTCCGGTTCAATAATATCATATTCATTTATGTTAAAAAATAGTTATTAATTATTTATGTAGTTACAAAAATAGGTAAACCAATGTCACTAATTTTTTTTTAAATACTTAATTAGCTCCAATAAAAATCCCCTAAATTTTCACTATTAAATTTTTTTTAAATATTTCTATTTCAATTTAACACGTAAGTCTATACTGCATCCTAAAACAGTATTTATTAAATCTTGAAAAGAACGGCATTTTGTTTTCCCTTATTTTTTGGGGGAAAATGCTCCCAAATATTAGAATAGTGGGGGTCTTAAACATTCATTATGCCTACTTTTGGACAAGGGTATTTGGCAGCACTGTTTCGCATCCTTGAGCAATGGCAGCCACTGGCTGCTGTTTGTCAACACTCGACACTAGCAGGTAGGCCCATGATTTCTTTCCTGGTTTTTAAGCTTGAATTCACTAAAAGACAGATTCATAGCACGAATTTATGGTATAAATATTCCAAAACAGTTCGTATTTTGTATTCTTTTGCCTCGCTTTTAATTTTATTCCTCATGCAACATCAATCTCGAATAGAGATGCTATTTTATTGCGATCCAAATTCGAAGCGCTTCGCAACAAATCCGTTCAAAGTGTTCGCATCAGTATTGATTTTTAGCTGGAAAAGCTCGGAGCGCTCTGGGTTTACTGAGAGCGCTCTGGAGCCCTACTTTAAAGCCACTGCCTTCCATTCTTGATAACGGTAGATTGGATTAAGGGGAAATAAATCTGATTTTTAGAGTTTGAAATCTTGTGGCTAAACTAAACTATTTCTTTGATTTCATTTGGGATTTGGTACTTTTTTCAGTTGAACTGGAAGGTCGTTCAGTGCTGTACCATCATTTTCTTCATCTGGAAGTTAGTAGCAATTTCAGGAATGTGACAGATGTGAAAAATTGGGCAAAATTTTAATACTGGTAATAAAAACCGGTCATAAGAAAGATAAAACACATATTATTCTTGCATCAGTGATAATTCAAATTGAAAAATGTGACACCGAGGAAGTAGATTCTATAAGAATAATGATATTTTTGCATGCAATGTAGTGTAATATGTACATGTAATTGCTGCTTATTGCATGATCATACCTATAGAGGGCGCCGTGTTTTCTTAAAAGAAATGTTGAGGTCGATTGTAATCCACTAAAACTCTTGAGTCTCTGGCAATGATACTCATATAGATGCATGTTAAGGTCCTTTTTATTATAATATGCTCCTTGTAATTGGGCTTAGAATTTAAAGTGTTAAAATTAGACGTTTCCTGGACTTGCTGCAGTGTTTCCGCTTTAAGACAAAATTGCTTTCAATTTTAGATATGTACAGTTTCCTGTTTTTAATATTTACTATACGTATTGCCATGCACTCCACTTTCGTATCCCTCTATATGGAAAAAAAGTAGTGCATTTCTTTTTTTATGATGCAGTGGTGCACATTACCAAGTGTTTACCCATAATCCACTTGCACAGTACAAATAATACATGCTAGGATATTGGATCAGATTGCATGGATGTAGGTTACTAACTCACTATACTTTGTGGTCATCTCGCAATGGATTTTGGGAAAACGCGGGGTAAACAGCGCCGTTCATCATACCTAGTGGTGAAAGACTACACTATTGTGATGTCATAACTCCACCCACTGAGCCTCCCAATTGAAATGGCAGTCTTATTTGTGTAAAAAAAAATCTTTTTATTTTGTTGCACATATTATTGCACAACTGAAAAATTAACATTTTCTCATTAATACTAGTTTCAATTTTAATTTTCTCTTGCTAAATCAACCAATATGCTCGCAATTAATCAAGCAATCTGTCATTGTAAAATGAAATGGGCATTGCATTGGTAGAAAAATACTAGACATAACCAAAATTTTGATGCAAAATCTACAGAAAATCTAGTGGAATAATCAGCATTCAATAAAAATGTGAATCTTGCCAAAACCGAACGAATGTAAATTTCAATCCTGTTGAAAAAGATTTAGGAATGTGGACATGGATTTGGTACAGAAATAATTTAAATTATAATGAATTGAGATTTACAAACCACATGAGTCCAGATTTCTTATTCTGAGAATAATGCGTTCAAGGAAAATTCAGATTTAGTGCATTCAAATTAGTTAATTTAAAATTCTTAGCTTAATTTTTAAGATAGAAACTTGCACATAGGGAATGCAATCTCACATTTTATTTTCCTCGAAGGAAATCTACTTGTTTTGAGTCCACCTCAATCTTATTCCCAAATTTGGGTAGGCGTACATAATCCCTAAAATTTTGCACGTATTGATTCTGGCATTTATACACTTCAGTGGTCAAAATGAGAAACTTCTTCTTTTCTTAATCTAAGTTTTATTGATTTAGCGGATAGAACAACACTTTAGCTACAATTTTATGTAAATATCTCATTTCAAGCAAAAATGGACTCGTGTGTTTTGATCTCATACAGTTCTTCAATTATTCTGGATTTCAAATCGGAGAAATTTAAGGGTAAAAACGTGTCAAAATCAGATACATTTATGAAAAAATGACTTAGATAATAACTGTGAACTTGGAATCTATTTAAATCAGCGATTTGACGAAAAATCATAAGATCTAAATCTAATTTACAGTCCAATGCTAAAATAAATTTTAAAATCCAGCTCTTCATTTTTACAGGTTGACATTTCAGTTCCAGAAGAAATCCCAACAAGCCATCCAATGTGAGATCCCTTTGAGATGGGGTGCTGACCAAGTACCCTTGAGATCCCATCACTAAAACTGCCACTCTGCGAATCATGACCACGACCAAACGATCGAGTTACCCATCCCGACAGCTGAGAGGCGGACCCGCCCCTCTGGCCTCCTTCGAAGACCTGAGCGACGAGATCGAAAGCCCGGAAGACCAGTTTGAGGAATTGCACCTGGGCGATGGACCGATGAGCCCGGACAATGAGACAGAAGAGGACACCAAGACCTACAGCGATGGAGCAACGCCCAGCACGCCCCGAGTTCTTGCCCAGACGCCCAGCACCCCTTTGGCCCTAGACGGCTTCTCGGCCGTGGGCACGCCGGACAGTTTCGGCCACCTGGACGTTTTCCCCGGCTCGAGCAGTCGGCCGGGCACCCCGCTCCCTCCTTTGCGGAAAGATTCCACGCCCACCTCAACTTCCCGCGGGAGCCTGTCGTCGCCGCTCTTCGGCCGCTGCAGCAAGGCCGGCACTCCGGACTGCCTGGAGAGCACCTCCGACTTCTTGACCAGCAACAGCAGCATCGAGAGCAAGGACACGGTCAGTTCGGTGAGGGTGAAACCCAAGTCCGGACCGGGCACGCCCAGCCCACGCTCCGCGCGCAAGATTTTCACCATGTCCTTCTTCAAGCCCAGAGAGGATAAGACGCCCTCGCCCCTGCCCTCCCCCAAATCCCCGAGGAAAACCTCGCCCGCCATATCGCCCAAATCCCCGCGCCGGACCTCGCCGTTTTCCGGACTGTTCAAGGGCGGCGGAAAGGAGGAGGTTGATCCGGGCGCTTCACCCACCAAGAGGAAGAGCCACTTTTCCAACTTCCTGCGCCCCAAGGAGGAAAAGCGGCAAGATCCCGCGCCCACCGGGGAGCAAGTGCACGGGCGGAAAACCACACGCGTGTTCGCCAATCTGTTCAGTCGCGGGCATCATAAGGAGGGCGCTGGTAAAGCGGCGGAGCAGGCGCCACCTGCCGCCCAGCACACGCCGGAGGACGAGGAATGGATTCCGGCGCCGAACGTTCACGCCACTAGAGCAATACATTCCCCCAGGGATGCGCCCGTTCCAGTGCCCCCGACAATTACCGAGGACCTGTCGTGGTTTCCCATGGAGCCGCCCGCGGAAACTGCGCTGGAGTCAAGCCCAGGGACCAACGCAATCCTCGAAAGCACTACGGACATTACCGGTGTCGATGGTCTACCGCCGTATGATCCGACATTGCGACTCGGGCTTAGCCCATCCACGGATGCGCCCACGCGAGCGGCGCGATTGGAGGATCTGGCCATCGTGACGGCAGCCGCTGCGGAATCAGAAGCGAAAGTTCCGGGTAAGAACGCGGAGTCGTTTCGATGGCTTAATTTAGAAGTAGTGAAGGAGCAAATTTGTTAAAAATGAGATAAGTTAACCATTATAATGATCAGGAAGTGTCCCTAATTCACCTATAGTTACAGAAATTAATTTTAATCAATTGTTAAAGTTACAGAAGTGAAGAGAAGCGAATATCCAACAAGGTATCATGCGTTAGTTTACCTTTTAAGACTTGTTCGGGACATGGATTTTTATAACAATGCTAGTAGCATTCACTTTATTCAATAGGCAAACTAATAAATTGGCACATTCTTTGCTTTACACTTTATTTATTTCGCTTTCCTGCAAATTTAATCAAAAGACAAACAAATTAATTGAAAGCCTTTTATTTCTCAAAACTTAATTACTTTACTAATTTTATTATTTTACAAAAAAATTAGCCCATTCCCTTTAAATATAATGTATTGTTTCATCTGTTCACCAAATTTCAGCCTTACTGCAGAATTATTATTTCCAAATTATACCTTTTTTTTCTCATCAAAACGCTATTATCTCGAAAACAACTTTCGGCTCATTCGCTACTTCTTAATTAAGCCATCGACATGAAGAAGCCATTCGAAATTAAGGATATAGTATATTGTGTACTAATAAGCATCTACCTTTTCAGCAGGGACGGGTGGCGAGTCTCCCGAATCGGAAGCGGAAGTGCCCGAAGCCGATCCCACCATCCTGAAAGTGGTTTTGAAGGGCAAGGAACTGGAAGCGGAGACCTTACTACGGGAGGACTCATTCGACGGAGAAGAGTTTCCTGTACCAGAGGTTTTGGACAGCAGCAAACTGTTGACGGACAAGGAAGTGTCGCGACATCGGGACAAGATCGCTGCCTTCCGGGTCAATCCCGTGGACCGACCTCGCAGCACTGCCCCCGTCAGTTTCGCCTCGCTCGAGGCTTACATCAGCACGGTGGCCCAGCCCGGTCCGGTCGCCGAGTCGAGCGCCGACAAGGCCAAGCTCAAGGTGGTGCTACCTGGCGAGGAATTCGAGCACCGCGAACGCCAGCCCAAGAAGGCCGTCTACAAGAGCTGGTTCGAGTTCTGCGAGGTGGGCCTGCAGAGCCCGAGGAGTCGCCGGCGGCAGCTCATGGGGCGGACGATGCCGTCCAGCGTTCCGGCCAGCCGGGAGGCCACCGTGGAGGAGGACAGGCGGGCCGAGTCCGTCGACTTTGGACTCATCGGCCAATCGGAAGCGTGGGCCAGTTTCGACACCGAACGCAATCTTCCGCGCGACAAGGAATCGCCCCAGGACTTCCCGTCGCCGTGTTCCGAATCCAGCAGCCGCAGCAGTTCTCCCAAGAACTCGGACGGCGAGCTGAATCCCGAGTTCCTCAGGGACGAGGAAGTGGAACCTCTAGTGCAATCCGACGAGCTTCTGGTCAAACTGGACTCCAAACTCTCTCCAGTGGATTATGCAACGGACAGTGCTGCTAAAGACTCCGCTCCTTCCATTTGCTCGGTCGTGCTGCCAGACTGCGTGTACTCCGTGATCCGGAGCGACCGTTCCCCGGAGGAGTTGGGCTGCAACGAGATGGTGGCACCTCCGCCGTGCTGGTCCAACGGAGTCATGGATCTCCTGGCCTCACTCCCCTCGCCCAAGCAGGAGCCGGTGAGGGTGCCCTTCGGCAATGGGCACCACCATCCCCCTCTGGAGATCCGGGATGGTCAGCAGGTGCCTTCCCTCATCAATGACCAAGGGGAAGGCGTGTGACAAGTAGGTGAATTGTATTCTCATTCCATTGGTTGTGTCGCCATTTATAGGTTTATTGTTCCGTGCATCCGGGCTCGATGTGAGCCGCATGAGTCTCATATCATTCTTTGAACTTACTGGAACCACTTTTTACCAAGCCAGTGACTTTCATCGTTTTTTCTTTATTCCTTCTCTAGTGTACCGTTGTGTTAATAACTGATCTTTTTTTTTTCTGGTGAGAAATCTGCAATAAATGCACTCCAGAATGCAAATTACAATTCTATTCTGCAGGTTTTAAGGAAGTCTCACTTTGTAGTAAGTTACTTTGAAATGTTAAGACAATAAACAGTTGAAATCGATGGCTTAATTCACAAGTAGCGAATGGGCCAATTTGTCAAAAATGAGATAAAGGAACAATTGTGATCCTGGAAGTGTCCCTAATTAACTTAAATTTGCTGAAATTAATTTAACCAATCATTGTTAAAGTTTCAGTTCTAAGTGAAGAGTAGCGAATATCCAACAAGGTAGCGAATGGTACCATTCGTTAGTTTACCTTTTAAGAATTGCTCGTGACATGGATTTTTATAACAATAGAACTGAAGTAGCGAATATGACAACATTTGTTACTTTTTTTTGCATTCGCTTTATTCAATTGGAAAAAGGATGTGCACATTCGATACTTTACACTTTATTATTTTGCTTTCCTGCAAACTTAATTAAAGTCAAACTAGCGAATGTACATTTTTAAGCCTTATATTTCTCAAATTACTTAATTCATTTACTAATTTAATTATTTAACAAAAATTAGCACATTCCCTATCAAATAATTGTTTCATCTGTTCAACAAATTTCTGTTTTTTAACATTGTTTATTTCCAAATTGAATCTTTTCCCCCATAAGTGGCTCATTCGCTACTTCTGAATTAAGCCATCGAAATGGGTCATGAAATTAAATGTTTAATCGAACTTAAAATGAAGCATTAATCATGAATTTTCTGAATAACATAGACAGCGCCATCTTGCCGAGTAGTAGTAGTGTAAGCATTCATTTTCATTTTTACTACTAACGCCATCTGTTAGGTCTTTCGGTAGAATCCACAGTTAGTTAACCTAGTAACTTACAGATGGCGCTAGTAGTGAACTTTAAAAAGTATAGTTACACGTTTGCTCACCATGCACTGCTATTCGGCGCTATGGCATTGTCCAAGCAATAGTATTTTACAGCAATTCAAGGTCTTTTAATGGTAAGTCTGATTAAAATTCTTATTTCGCTGCATATATTAACTTTCATTTGCCATTCTTTTAAAAATAACTTGCAACAAAGTGAGACTTGTCCTTTCACTCTTTCAGACTATAATAAAATTGCTGCGTGAATGTTGTATTCTGGAAGATCAATTCTGGAATGCAATGCAAGGAGTTCTGCTATACATTTCTTTCATAAAACTTATAGAATCTCGCAGTAGTTTCCTTCTTGGCCACCAGGGGTATAAAGAATTATCCGAGTTATGGTTACGAGTCAGGCTATAGTTTGAGTGTTGTTTACCTTATTCCTGGTTATCAGGACTTATGTTTTGGTATCATTTCCACATGGCCATGTCACATTGCTCAGAAATCCAACTTGCCGCCACGAGAAAGCCTAGTTTTTGAGATGTTAAAGGGTTGACAGATTGAACAATTGGCAGCTAATTAAAATAAACCATGCACATAGTCCTTAACATGAAATTCCACTTCCACTAGGAAATGCAAGATTTGAATCAAAGAGAGAGACGGATTTGATCACATAATTAAGAAATGGTTAAAAAAACTGAGCCATCTCATTGGCGGCGGATAAAAATGGCAGCACAAACCACGCATACAATCCTTGCTAAAACAGTAGGTGTATCAGGAAGTTCTAATACATTGACTGACCAAAAGGCTAACATATTTTGTATCTCTTGTAGAGGCTAACGAACCATATTCGTGAATGGAACAGTACATTCTAATCTCAACATTCAAAATTTTGTTGAGTTTGTGCTTTATCTAAAAAGGGAAAGTCTCCCCATAAACCGGGCTGTTTTTAAAATAAAGACAAACAATGGGAGAAATTAACATAGTAATTAATATTTTCAACAGACTTACCGGAATTTAGAAATGAAGACTTTTGTAGAATATTTGTTCGGCGACATTTTTTCAGTATTATTTGCCATCTAGTGCATGGGTAATTTTGTAAATTAAACTAGGCCTACTGAAAGTGTTCATGGATTACTTCACTTTTTCTTTGTTGAGTATGTACGTGTGTTGCATTACACAAGGGCTGAAGAGGATATTTATATCGATGGCTTAGGCCTAATTCAGAAGTAGCGAATGAGGCAATTTTTCAAAATGAGATAAGTGAACATTATTGTGATCCTGTAAGTGTCCCTAATTTCCCTAGAGGAAATTACTTCAAGCCAATAATTGTTAGAGTTACAGAAGTGAAGAGTAGCGAATATCCAACAAGGCATCATCATCCCTAAAAGTTACAAGTAGCGAATGGGTACCATTCGTTAGTTTACCTTTTAAGAATTGCTTGTGACATGGATTAACCATACTTAATTTTTTTTTGCATTCTCTTTATTCAATATGCAAACTAATGGATATGTCATTCGTTACTTTAAACTTTATTTATTTTTTGCTTTCCTGCAAATTTCATCAAAGTCATACTAGCGAGTGTACATTTTTAAGCCTCTTATTTCTCAAATTACTCAATTAATTTTACTAATTTAATTATTCAACAAAAATTAGCACATTTCCTATAAAATATATATTTTCTTTCATCTGTTCACCATATTTCATCCTTTCAACATTGTTTATTTCCAAATTATACCTTTTTTCCATAAAAACGCTATTATCTCGAAAGCAACTTTTGGCTCATTCGCTACTTGTGAATTAAGCCATCGATATGTGAAACCAATACAGCCAAAATTGCATAATAGTACTCGACCTAATCAGTAGATGGCGCCATATAATTATCAATAAAATGGACGCTGCCAATACAACTCGTTTTTTAACATTTCAAGCTTTTTCAAATAAATATTTATTGAATGATAATTCCAAATAACGTATAAATTTTCTCATGCCGTTAAATTGTCTTCATTTAAAAAATAACTTGTTTTAATGTGAGACTTTCTCTTTGCTGATTAAAAGAGTTAGTGTCTTCAAAGCCTTGGTTGACCATGATTCTTGCTAACCGTGGATTGGATGTCTCTAATGTCGATGAATATGGTCGTAGCTGTGTGTTGAATCCCATGATAGGCCTGATCTTAAAACAACAGCATCAAATTTTTTACTTACCCAGCATACATTGCTCCTGAACAAAACAGTAGAATTAATCTAACCGTGAATCTATAATGTGAACCTCATGCAATTAATCACCGATTGTTGGAATCTCGCTAGTTATTACATAATGTTAGCTCGTTACACATGTTACAACAAATTGTTTTCATTAATTTTGTTTCTTAATTGTGGTTTATCAATCTGCCGTTCACATGGGCATTATTTCTGTAATCAGACTAGGCCTAGATCGGGCAGAGTAGCGCCCTCTCACGGCAACTTGTTTTACTATAAACTTGTCATATTGCTTGTTTGACTTGTTTATAGTGACGTCATCAAAGTTGACGTTTCAGAAGAGTTAATATTTGACCGTGTCTGCATTTTGCTATAGAGGGCGCTGTCATATGTCATATTTTTGGTCGGTTTGACTATATAACTATATAAAGGGGTCGTCCATAAACGTCATCATGTTAGTTTGACAAATGTTATCTTTTTCTGCAAAAATGCCTGGTTCTGGGGGGGTTATGCTCCCCCCTCTCCCCAGCAGAAAGATGAAATTTATGGACGACCCCAAAGCTGCCATGGCTTAAACTGAGGCTTGAAGTCGAGTATATACATCACTGATCTCTATATAAACTGGATAGAGGATAGGTAATGGTACCCTATGGAGCAACGATGTTTAACAATGGCGGCTGCGCGCGCATGCTCAAAAAGATCTTCGTAGTGGTAATATGG
>JAQIXP010005170.1:0-10704 GCA_034700285.1 Proteroiulus fuscus | reverse complement strand
GCTGTCCACACTTTTAAAAAATGCATGCTCCTATGGGAATCTCCATGTTAACTAACGGTACATATTAATCGATAGTGATAGTGATAGTTGATAGTGTGGACAGCCCCCTTAATAAGGTGGTTTGCATTCATGCTTTATATGGAAACTATAATAGCGATATAGATCATAGCAAGAACGTGCCAAGAAGCGGCGCATGGCTGTGTAATTTTAACATATGATTTGCCTATGTTTTGATACAAGTTGATGCTGTTGCTGTTTTTATCCAGTTGAGCACGTGAATTGCACGTGAACACTTCATTGATAAATGCCTAATTTTGCATGAGAAAGTCACGTGTTTAAATATAGACACGTGCATGTATTCCATTTATGCTAGCTCAATTTTTCACGTGATTACGTTCTAAATCAGTAAAATCATTCCAGCAAATATCGACAATACATATGGAGAATTGACGTTCTATAGTGGTGGAACTATTGTTCTCTATATCCAGTGAGGACCAAGTGTTTAAAGAACCTTGCTACATTGTGACCATTGATCAAGCACTAAATGGAAATTTTTTTCGATTAGAAAACTATTGTAAGGGATTTTTTACTCTTACTTTTTAATGGAAACTTGTGGGTTTTTCGAGAATTTTGCCAACTTAGTTAACTCTTTCAATCAGCTAACTCTATCAAATTAACGTTTGCAAATAGATTGCAAGTGTTTGCAAACGTTTGGTGGCAATGCATATTTGTGGGGACCCCCCTGGAACACTGAACGAACATACACAAAAAAAACCAGTAGTTTGCCGCAAACATCGAATTCCTATACTGACCTCAGTTCTCTGGCAAATGCTTACAAAACTCACAAACTTTTGTAAGCATTGGTTGAACTATGCTTTATTGACATCTCCACTTAAATATCTCTAATTATGCAAACATTTGCTAAGATCCATAAACGTTTGGCGCAATTGGTGCAAATGTACATTTACAAATGTAAACCATGGCACTAGGCTTTACAACACAAACAATGTTGCAACCCCCGTTTCACATATTATAAACAAACACTTTATGTGGTTTTATTTTACAATAGTTTTGTATTATCAGAATCAAAATGACCGAATGACCTAGAAAAATATGGCAACATATTTTTTTATTATAGTAAAACAGGCCTGACAAGATATATTATTTTTACATTTAAATAGCAAATTAGCATAAAAATGGCAATGCTAATGTTGTAACCCGAATAGATAACTATAGTATCTAGGATAGTGACATGACCTTAAATATTTCAAATTCATTTATTAAAATAGAAATCGTAATTTAAGACACTGTTTAGGTAGTTACCAGTTACGTAATTCTGCTGCCTGACTACCTGTCTGAAGAAATGTAGGGGCGAAAACAACTGCAACCTAATATAAGTCTGAAGGAAGCCATTTTACTGTAAATTTAGGCTTAGGAAATATTATAAGTTGCCTTTTTATGTTAGCAAAATTGTTCGTGCATGCACTGTATTTGTCAAAATTTTGAATAGAAAATCTAGGACAAGGTTGTTGGCACGCATAATATTAGAGTAAAAACTGTATTGTTTGAAAACATCAATAGAAATTGTTCAACTAATGAAAAATATGGGAACTTTTTTTTCATTATTATTATTATTATTAATGGAACAGCTGCTGCGTTTGTTGGGAATTAAGTCAATGGCTTCTTATATATTTTCATTCAGTTTCTTAAAACCCAAATGTATGGGTGGAGATTGCTTTTATTCGTATTTTCTATAGTATTTATAAAGCAGTTTTTTTTATTTAAAAGTTTTTTTTAAAAATCCTAAATAGCATATGTAGCCTTGGATGGTGCATCCCAATTTTGGATCATTTTGAGATGCTTATCAAATTTTAATTGTAATAGAGGGAAATGGGTATATACAGACAGTCAAGGTAAACGCAAATTGAATTTTTTTTCGGATGTTTTTTCAGGAGGAAAAAGTATAGTATGAAAATAATTGGACTTTTTAGTTTTGGATAATGTAAACATGTATGCATTTTGAGCCATTTACCATAAAGAAAAGGTCCTGTATGTGCTTTTTATATCTATATCCCAAGTAAAAGAGTTCTGAAGAAAATATTTGTCAAATCATATTCAGAAAATTTGGGGGAGTTGGGGGCAGTACTGTTGGGGGTAAGACGGCACATTTAGAGAAATTTATAATTGCAGCCTATGCATTTTGCGCTGCAGGATTGGGGGTGGGGGGAACCAAGCAGTCCCTTTGTTTCCCCCCCCTTCAAGTCTGCAATAAGGGACTGACAAGTGACAAATTGTTCCTTTAAAGGGGTTCCCCTCTTCTAAAATGTCTCCCTAAATGTCAGTGCTTGTTATCTATTTTCCTCCTGTTATAGATTTAACATAGTTCTACCTATAGGGCTCGTTCAAGTATTACTCTAACACGTAACTCTGTAAAAAGAGGGGACAGTTTACATAGTGTTAAAAGTGTGACAACAAGGGAGGTGGGAATGGGTGCCCACAGGATTTTTTCCATGGGGGAGGGAGCAACCCATGTATCCAAGTAGACGCAAGAGGGCGCTGTACTATATTAGAAAATATGGTTCCATTTCATAAACATCATTTGCTGTTTTCAGCTAAATATTTTTGAATGGTTAACACCAATTAACACTTCAATTTCCATTAACTTCGTCATTTCTTTATTGTCCCAAGGGCGGATACAGGGGGGGGGGAATGGGGCAATTGTTCATCCCCCCCCTTAGCCAGCAAAACATGCTGCCCGCTATCCAGAGAAAATTGCCCTCTCCTCCAATTGCCCCCTTCCCCCAATCTTAGCAAAATCCTGTATGCAAGGTTCAGGGCCGTAGCTGCCGGGGGGAGGGGCAAAGCGGGCGATTTCTCTCCCAGACTCGATCAGAGGGGGCAGCAAAGTGCCAGTCTGTCCCCCCACTCAACATTTTTAGATTAATACTGGGTGAAATGGCAAAATTTGTGATTATTTTGACCCATTTTTGAATAAAAAATTCGCCTGCGGCGCCATAATTTCCTGTGAATTTTTGCAGTTATGTACAAAATCCTTCAAAATTTTGCCCGCACTAAAAAGTTTTGAAAAAAAAATGTTTTGGGGCGGCCCCCCTCCCCCTAAAAAAAGGATTTTTGGGTATGGCCCTGGCCCCTAAGGGGGCAGCAAAATCCACTTTGCCCCCCCAAATTACTTGACCTTGCTATGGCCCTGGCAAGGTTTTATAATATTTAAAGGAATGGGGGAGGGGGGGGGGAAGTGAAACTTTGTTTTCAAATGGTATTTGATGGGTCCTTAATTAGGAGAAAGTCAGTTGCTGAAATTTACTGAATTTTTTTTTTTAGTTTCATCTTCTGCACTTGCTTCTATTTGGCATTTTCAATTATAGCATTTCCTCGTATTAATTTTAGCTCATTTCCCCTTAACGAGTCTCTATCATCTTACAGGAAGAAATTAACATACCTCTCATTCCTAACTACAATAATAATAATAATAAGAAAAAAAAAGCACCAGGGGGATTTTCTATTTAAAATTACACGTGTATACGTGAACAATCAGTGTTGGTTGAGTAAGCAAATGGAGTTGCTTTTATTATTCTGGGGTCCATGAATCGTGATTGGGTACTACTAGAATAAGTCTTTCAACTCGGAAGCACAACGCCCATCCCTACTTATAATCCTATTTCTCTTTTTTTTTTCTTACACTTTAATATGGCTCCTGTTGACGATGACATTGAGATTTGAATCTTAAAATAGGAGTTGAAATGATAAATGGCACCGATTTTAAGAGGTTACCACACTTACTTTTTTACCCTAACAGGTAGTAAGCCTGTACCCAGAAATCCCTTTCCTAAACTCAAGCTGTGAAAACGAAATAATATTTTGATTCAAGAAATGTTTCACAGAAAACGGTATGGGATTTTCATAGGAAGGGAAGCTATATGTTGATAAATATTTTTCATTTATACATTTTATAATCTGCATCCGGGGTACTGCCTACTGGTGGTGGTAATATGACTTTTCCATTTGAATTTACCAAAATGTTGTATTTATATATTTATTCACAATGCTTTTTACACAAGCATGATGGTAATTTTGGTTCCACCAATGATGGTATTTGTGATGTATTGGAACCATACCAGTACATACCAACAAATTGATTCAAACACTTATCTAGGATTCCTATATGTTGGTTACTAGGAACCTGGTACCAAAAGATACCAGAATGTTGATTCCAACACTTATTAATTATTCCTATATGTTGGCTCCAATATAGATACAAAATAGCTAAAAATTGAAGTTTTGAACTTAAAAATGTATTTTGGCAAATAATTATATTATTTTGAAAATTGAAATTCATTTTCTTAGTTTTAGTGAAATTATATTTAAACGATCATAAATATTGATATTGAATTTGTTATTTCTCACAAGAACAAGCATTTGTTGGCATTTTCTGGAATGTTGGACAAAATTTGCAAACATGAGAGCAGCTAGCTGATACTTCCATATGAGAAATCCAAAATAATACTAACATGCTTTTTATGCCTTATATGTTTTAAGAAATTAGTAATAATCTATTAAGTTTTCCGTACTTAAGATACTAACCTATTGAAAGGAAATTAAAAATCCAAACCTTCAAAATGGTTACAAGTTTGCTTATGTTGAAATTAGTGAAAATAAAAAAAAATTGGTTCATGAAGTTTGATACTTCTAAAATAATCAATAAGTATATGACGGAGAAAGATCTGGTAATGCCTGGTACAATACCAAGTAATCATGTTTTTTTTAGTGCTTCTTAGTGCCTGTTTTATAACACCGTTTAATTTAACTTTTTTTCATGTTTTTTTTTTTCTTTTTAAATTTAAAATAGAAAATTTTTTCTTAGCTATCATTTTGTGTTATTTCGCTCATTAATCAGTTTGCCTTCACTGGAGAGGCCGGGCACCATTATCAAAGTGTTTCTGCCACTGTAACATACTTTACTAATTGCATTTCCGGCGAAGTTGGTGGCCCAAACTTTTGTACCAAATTTTATACTTGAACCTATAGAGTAATGACATCACACCTGCAAGTTGTATGTTGGAAATTATGGGTGTAGGGATGAAACAAATAGCTCATGGGCCTGTAGAAAAAATTTCTAAAAAGGGTCATCATGAACCTGCCATGAACCAAACTGAGTTTGTTTAGTATTAGCCCAGGGCTAACCTTTCCTAGCATTCCTTCCCAAATGCTGCTAGTGCAAGGGGCTTGAACCTGCCTTAATGCACTATGCTTATTTAAGGAATTGGGGAGCGTTCACATATTACTTAATGAAGACTATGTAGTTGGGTGAGGAAGGGAGTTCCACGTTGGTGCATTTCATTGGAGGGGGGGAGGTGAAAGTGGATAGACCGGGGCTTGTTCCATGCCCCCCACCTGTCCCCTTCTACGTTACAGATCATTCATCATAAAAGCGAGTTTCCCTTCCCCCACCCCCTTCCTTTCTTAGATAACGTCACAAATCTTGGAAGGTTTTTGTTTCTGAAATTCTTTTACATCTTTCTTTCTTTAATTTTAAAGTATCCTAATTTATATGTTAAATTATGGATTTAAAAAAAAATTAATAACATTTCTTTTAGTTTAACTCTGTTTTCGTGATAATGCAGGGTTGCCACATTTTGGAAAGTCAGTAAATTTCAGGGAATTGAAAATGTGTCAGTAAATGTCCGTAGAATTTGAAATATTTATGAACAAGTCAGGAAATGACAGGGATATTATTGCCTGTCATATCAAGCACCTCTGCAAATCATATTTTTAAACCATATATTTGAACATTGTCCCAGTACCCATAATAAAGAAGAGGCTATGAAACAGTAGTTATGCCAGTTAAAGCAGAAAAAAGTTATATCTAAATGAAAAGTTGCATGCTAAAAATACTTTTAGCTTAAATAAAAAAAAAATCATTTTGTTAAATGATGGGGTTTCAATCAAATCTGAAAAATGGCAGAGAAATTAAAGGAAAAATTGCAAGGAATATTACAGGGGAAATGTCAGTAAAAGTCAGGGATATGAAAAATGAAGTTTGAGGGGCAACCCTGTAATGTTGGTTTGCATTACTTATTGTTATAAAATAGAAGGGGTTATGATGCCATAATTTGAAAACTGCCCTCCCCTGTTTTCACAGATCCTCATTTTTCATTGAAATAACGTCATCAGCCAAAACTTTCCCATCATGCATTTCTTCAGGCCCATAATACCTACCAGTTTAACAAAAATAACTGCCATGATTTCGTGCATGAAAGGGCGGTTCTGCCTAATGACGCTCATTAGCGATTTTCAAAGGTATTTTACTTTTTATTTTTACATGAAATAGCTAGAGATAACATAATTATTATATTTTTGGGAATGCTTTTTTTAGAAGTAGTTAGTGGTTTGGGGAAAGATATTTATTTTTCTTTGGGAGGGGATGGGGGGGGGGGGTGATCTTCCTTTTTAAATTATAAAAATTTTGTTCCTGTTATGGTACTTTGTTTATCAATTTGTTGTGCTATGTGTTGATTTTAACCTTTTGCTAAAGTCCATTTTGAAATTTGTAATAATTGCTGAAATGGAATGAAACGTTAGAAGAAAGTTCTCTAAAAGTACCCAATGGATTAACCTAATATTTGAACGCTCCCTTGTATTAAGCACAGGAGCAGCCACATGTCAGGTTAAAAAGGATTTATAAAAACAAGCAGGTTTAATGATTGCTGAAAGTATCCTTTTAACTCTTCATTTCCAACAACCTTGGCTATTTGTTTTTGAATTTGACAATTTGTTTTGGGAAATAGCAAATACAAATGTATTTATTTTAAGCTCTGTGCCATTTTTTTTTAAAATTCCATCCCACAGTTGATATACACGTGTTGTGTAAATCCTCTTTTACACAGGTGTGTCGTTCACTGGTTAGGGCAATCACCTCTTTTTTTGGTGTGATGGGATTGCAAGATGATGATTTAGACGAATTAGGACTTGTTTTTTTTCATTTTTTAAAGTTTTTTTTATTTTTATCTTTTACATTTTTTTTTCACCTGTATACTATAGTTGTAGTAGGTCTATGAAAGGAGCTTCCGAAGCATTTTTTGTTCATGTTTTTTATGGCAACCTCTTACTCCCTCACCTCATCCGATATACTCCCCAACATGAATTATGTTAAAGTAGGGTTTTTATTGTTATTATTATTGCTGCACGCAAGAACAAAAATCACTTTAGCACATGTGATTTCTTACACTTTATTGTAAAATCAAAATTAGCCGCTATCAATGCATGATAATTATTTTTTGAGTGTAATGATGATTTCATCTTTTTTTTAAAGCTTGTTCTGGATGAGTAAACAATAATCATATACATTTTCAGTAAGTGCATGATGGTTATTTTTACTTGATAATGTGCATAATTCAGAGAATGGTATTACTCCATAGAATACTAAGCTGTTTGGATCATGATCAACTGGATCTGATCCACTGATGGATGGATCCCAGGAAGAGGGGGGGGGGAAGCAGGTTTGAACATTGCCCCCTCGCAGGAAGAAATGGCATTACATGGCTAATTTCCATTAATGGACAGTTTACTTGTATTTTTGTGTGTGTGTGTGGGGGGGGGGGAGGGGAGAAAGTCAAAAATAGCAGTGATTTAAAGCCCCAAAAATGCTGGAACGTATTTCATGGATGGTCCTAATATCCACTGTCCTGTTAAAACAAATCACAAGTGTAGTTCTTGTAAACTGGTAGTTTTTAGGTCCCCCCTCCCAAGTACCACTACCTTTCTGGAAGCTGCGCCCATTGGCTTATTCTTGCTGAGACCTTATAACTATTTTTAATCATTTGTAGTTAGTTTTTATTTACTATAATTTGCATGAAAAGCAGTCTGCTTGTCTCTGCAATTACCTGGTAGTTTAGGGTTTTTTTGGCAAATTTTTTTAGACTGAAAATATATAAAATTATTTTTAATGTCCAGAAATCTGCTATTCTCGAAAGCATTTCTGCAAAATGACCCCCAAGATATATACAATTGTTTGAGGGTATAGGCAGAGAGTGTTTGATATTTATTCTCTAAAATTTGCATGGTTTTCTAACTTTTTTAACAGGTATTTTTATACTAAATTTGAATTTTTGTAGTTATATAGATGGTGTACTTTGATTTACCCCATTTTACATGTTTTTCTATACTATGTTTTTACCTGTGTAGGTGTGCCAAACTGGTTTATCAGCTGTTCATATTTAGTATCATGTTTGTTCTCATCTAGTGCTGCCACCTAAATTTTTTGTTGTGTACTATTAAATGTACCCTTTATAAGTTTAAAATTTTCAAGTCAGCTTATATTTCAAATTTATGCTAGCATATATAATAATAATCGCATGTCAACTGTTGATACGAGCTTAGATTACTTTAATAACTATACTACTGATTATAATTGTTATATTTTTGATTAAGATTTGCAAGTTCTTTCATTTGAAAAATAAATATACCGATTTCTGCAGAAAATGATATTCATGCAGAATTAAGATGAACTTATACAGAGAAATAGACAGTTATGTTCTGCAGAAGTTAAACTATTTAATAGTTTCTGTAGAAACATGATATGCTTATGCAAAAGGATTTTGTTATGTGATGCAAAATTACCTTGAATAAAAATCTCAGAAAACTTTTGCCTTATGGAAATTATAAAATTAAGATTAAAATTAAATATATATGCATTTTCTTTTTGTGGGAATTCATTTATTCTTCATTTTTACATAAAAGGAAAGTGAAGCCAAAACTGAATGATTCTTACAATGCATTACCAATAGATGGCGCTAAAATTTCTGATATTTTACGATTCAGCTATTCCTGAGGTCAGGCAATATGGGCTGCCCATGATTTACATTAAAAATTGTGATTTCTCATTAATTTTTATGTTTAATTCCAGCATTATTATTTCATTTTAAGATTTTGATAAAATACCTAGCATTTAAAAAGCACTTGTCATAATGCAAATTTGTCTGCTGAAAGTTTAAATTACAATTTCTGTAGAATCATTTTTGCATAAGGGTTAGCTTAAATATTTAGAGCATTTATTAATAAGTTGATGTATTCTTTTTACTATAGTAGACGTAGAAAATAATTGAAATTCCTTATTTTGTATACTTTCAGTTGCCCTTGGAATTCCTTGTTTGAATGGGAGCAGTGGCAAACCAAATCTCCACTTCTTCCTATTAAAAATGGACTTGGTAAGACAATACCTTTCACAATGATTAATAATAGAGATTAAAGATGACCCGCATGCTGTTTTATCACGATGACCTTTTGCAGAGAGCATGATATCATTAATATAATTATAATGAGTGTGATAATGATGAGAAACGTTTGTTAAATTACGCACAGTTTTTTGATCAAGGTGTGATACATTTATACACTGAATCTGTGTAACAAATTCACATTTAAATAATGAAGGCCAGCCTCAGCATTGTCCAGAAAATAATTCACCTGGAAGACAACAATTTGTAGATAATAAGGAAATAAATTAAACTGGGAAATGGTGATGAGAAGTCCCATTATAATTTATGCAAAAATAAGAAAATATATGGAAATGCTAGGCTGGAGATATTTCCGGTATGTTTTGAAATATAAATGTCAACCTGATCATTCAGATAAGAAGGAGACAGATCAAGGGGAATCTCAGATCAAATCACCTCAAGTCCAGGTAAATAATGTGATTACAGCTTAAAAATACATTCATCAGATTTTTTAGATCTGCCCTTTACAATGGCAGGATCTGATAACAAAATTTGGTAGATTATCTGTTAAACCAGTTTTAGTCTAGCCTGATCTAATGCACGTTTGAAGATCCAAGTGGAATAGTGGATTTAAAATGATTCATGTCAGATTTCACCCTGAATCTTGCTCATATAATTGTCCATGAAAGGATAGGTTATTCTGATGACAAATATTCTTTAAATTTTGGAAAAATGACAAGAGACAAAGTAATTTCAAAACGATTTTCAAGTCTGAAATTATATTGGACAGTCTTCCTATTTTTAGAATAACCCCTACAAAATGTCATTATTTTATAACTAAATTAAGTATACTTAATTCAGTTATAAAATAATGTCAGTATAACATACAACTGAATTACATTGAATATACAGTTTTCTACAAATTTGTTAACTCTAGAAATATCATATAATACTACTGCCCACCCCTACCTACCTCCTCATTCCCCCCCCCCCTCAAAAAAATTCAGTAACAAAATTTTTGGGCTGAAATACTGTATTCTGTATTCAAGTGAATCGAATCTAAATTAAAATATGTAAAATATTTTCGACCTCCTATTTAGTTCTTTATAGTTATAGGCCTTCCGAAATTCACACGAATTGGCAGTTGGCACATAGTTACCTATAACCAAAATATGATTCTTGGAGTGTGAAAATAGAGCTAGTCTGGCTAACCATGAGTTAAAGGTTGTAACTGACCAAGCGTTTCTACTTTCAGTTAATTAGAAAACTATACCTTCATTATTAAACACTGTCTAAATTATATTAATAGCATAAAGTCCTCATTAAAACAAAATTGAGAAATCAGATTTTTTGAACTTATTAGTATAGTACTCTTATTTAACAATAACTTTTATCCACCCCACTGGCGGATCTAGGTTTTTTGAACAGGGGGTACTGCAGGCCAGTGGGCGCCCTATGATCCCAGCCAGGGTCA